>LGRX02026956.1:0-22421 GCA_001247695.2 Cymbomonas tetramitiformis | reverse complement strand
CATCTTCTAGAGTTTTTTGCTTAGCACCTAGCTTTTTCTCTAGATGTCACCCTGCTGAAAAGTGGGTTGAGCCCCTTTGTGGGCGCGCTATAGCAGAGGGAGTAGCCCCTGGTGTTTTCACTAGCCTGCTTTGCAAGGATACCGCACTCTCAGGACTTTGTCCCCTTTGCTAGCGTAAATGTTTTATTATTATTATTATTATTATTATTATTATTAGTGTTTGGCTGTTTTTATTTTTCAATTCGTTCATTGCATATATGCGAACTCACGGGTATTCGGTGTGTGCAGCTTGGTCGCAGGTTTTCCGATGGCGAGGAGGGACGCACCTCGTTTTTGAGATGTGGAAGTCTAGGGCAACCTAGCTTGGGATGATACCCAACCACATCCGCGGACTCACTTTGTTTTCATATTTAATCTACTCACCTGGGATATGCATACAAAAT
Source organism: Cymbomonas tetramitiformis (assembly GCA_001247695.2). Lineage (NCBI taxonomy): Eukaryota > Viridiplantae > Chlorophyta > Pyramimonadophyceae > Pyramimonadales > Pyramimonadaceae > Cymbomonas > Cymbomonas tetramitiformis. The sequence goes on along the minus strand of LGRX02026956.1, from coordinate 21,978 downwards.
TTGAGGAGCTTCAAGGTGGGAGAGGTCTCAGACTGATTTATCTTTTGGGGTTTATGGCGCCATCGCGACCTTTTGAGGTGTGGAAGTCAAGGTTGCGCATGCCAACCTTGCTTGGGTTCGAACCCAACCACATCGAAGTCCTCTGTGTTAGCGTACGAAACTTTGCATTAATTTTGATGAGAGTAATATCAGTTCACCCTCTTGCGCGCAAGGATTGTCGTCAAGTATGCACGAGAAGGTCACTTCATGACCAAGAGCTTTTTGGGTTTCGGTTTTCATGAACCCAAACCCACAAATGGCAAACGGTCAAGGTCTTCCCGCGCTTCCTAGCACACGAAACTACGCTGATATGTTGATATATATCTTTAAGTTCCCTGAAGCACAAGGACTGAGATACATTGTGCGCGAAACGAACAGTTTATTTCCTTGGCAGATTTATTGGGTTTGGGCTCGAATGTACCCAAACCCAATACATGCCAAACAGCCAAGGGCTTCCCGTGCGTTCTAGCTCACGAAACTTTCCACAAATATTGTCTAGATAAAAAACTTTCAAGAATCTGTAGGCAACACACCAAAAATAGGCGAGACGTGTTCCTGTTAAACACCACCACCACCTTAAATACTGACCCGCATACAGTTAACATCTCGAGCAGTGAAACCATGACAGAAACAGAAGCCGTACAACAGTCAAACGACTTTCTTCAAACCCTCCTGCAATAATTTTCGGTAGGCTATTTAATTTAGAATATTTTTTCATAATTTTAGAATAACCCATTTTCATCGTTAATTTAGAATAAGTTTTCTTTATGTCATCCGGCTATGACCGGTGCATGCATCCATGACGTTGTACCTGTACCAGTTGAGCTATCCCCATGCCATGCGAAATATTACACTGAAGAGTTGTCTTGCCGTGATGTCCATATGTCCGAATGGAACCAAAAACCGTTCGATTTTAATCGAACGGTTTTTGGTTCCATTCGGAAAGATTCACGGCCGTGAATCTAAAAGTCACGGCCGTGAAGAACGACTCTTTACGCATAATGACTTTTATTATTTGCCATCTTTGCCACAATAGACACTCACGGCGTGTTCTGCTTGAAAAAAAGTAAGTAACTTGAAAGGCTTCAAGTTACTGAAAGATATGTATCTTGGCAGTATGTGTGCCAAGTTTCGTGCTCTAGGACGCACGGGAAGCCCTCGGCTGTTTGGCATCTTTGGGTTTGGGTGTCACGTTCGAACCCAAACCCAAAACATCTGCCTTAGAAATAGATTGCGCGTTTCGCGCACAAGTAACTTGAAGCCTTGAGCTTCTGGTAACTCAAAGATATGTATCTTGGCAGTATTCGTGCCAAGTTTCGTGCTCTAGGACGCACGGGAAGCCCTCGGCTGTTTGGCATCTTTGGGTTACTTTGGGTGTCACGTTCGAACCCAAACCCAAAACATCTGCCTTAGAAATAGATTGCGCGTTTCGCGCACAAGTAACTTGAAGCCTTGAGCTTCTGGTAACTTAAATATATGTACCATGGTAGTATTCGTGCCAAGTTTCGTGCGTTAGGACGCACGGGAAGCCCTCGGCTGTTTGGTATCTTTGGGTTTGGGTGTCACGTTCGAGCCCAAACCCAAAACATCTGCCTTAGAAATAAATTGCGCGTTTCGCGCACAAGTAACTTGAAGCCTTGAGCTTCTGGTAACTTAAATATATGTACCATGGTAGTATTCGTGCCAAGTTTCGTGCGTTAGGACGCACGGGAAGCCCTCGGCTGTTTGCCATCTTTGGGTTTGGGTGTCACGTTCGAACCCAAACCCAAAGCATCTGCCTTAGAAATAAATTGCGCGTGTCGCGCACAAGTAACTTGAAGCCTTGAGCTTCAAGTAACTCAAAGATATGTATCTTGGCAGTATGTGTGCCAAGTTTCGTGCTCTAGGACGCACGGGAAGCCCTCGGCTGTTTGCCATCTTTGGGTTTGGGTGTCACGTTCGAACCCAAACCCAAAACATCTGCCTTAGAAATAGATTGCGCGTTTCGCGCACAAGTAACTTGAAGCCTTGAGCTTCTGGTAACTTAAATATATGTACCATGGTAGTATTCGCGCCAAGTTTCGTGCGTTAGGACGCACGGGAAGCCCTCGGCTGTTTGGCATCTTTGGGTTTGGGTGTCACGTTCGAACCCAAACCCAAAACATCTGCCTTAGAAATACATTGCGCGTTTCGCGCACAAGCAACTTGAAGCCTTGAGCTTCTGGTAACTTAAATATATGTATCTTGGCAGTATTCGTGCCAAGTTTCGTGCTCTAGGACGCACGGGAAGCCCTCGGCTGTTTGGCATCTTTGGGTTTGGGTGTCACGTTCGAACCCAAACCCAAAACATCTGCCTAAGAAATAGATTGCGCGTTTCGCGCACAAGTAACTTGAAGCCTTGAGCTTCTGGTAACTTAAATATATGTACCATGGTAGTATTCGTGCCAAGTTTCGTGCTCTAGGACGCACGGGAAGCCCTCGGCTGTTTGGCATCCTTGGGTTTGGGTGTCACGTTCGAACCCAAACCCAAAGCATCTGCCTTAGAAATAGATTGCGCGTTTCGCGCACAAGTAACTTGAAGCCTTGAGCTTCTGGTAACTTAAATATATGTATCTTGGCAGTATTCGTGCCAAGTTGCGTGCTCTAGGACGCACGGGAAGCTCTCGGCTGTTTGGCATCTTTGGGTTTGGGTGTCACGTTCGAACCCAAACCCAAAACATCTGCCTTAGAAATAGATTGCGCGTTTCGCGCACAAGTAACTTGAAGCCTTGAGCTTCTGGTAACTTAAATATATGTACCATGGTAGTATTCGTGCCAAGTTTCGTGCGTTAGGACGCACGGGAAGCCCTCGGCTGGTTGGCATCTTTGGGTTTGGGTGTCACCTTCGAACCCAAACCCAAAGGCAAAGGCATAGGACAGTTTCGTAGATTCTGTCCCGATGCCTTTGCAACCTCGCTTGCTAACTCATATTACAATGAATATTCAACATTCAAGCGTTGGATACCCCACGCCAACGGGAAGCGCTCGGCTGATTTGTTATTTGGGTATGCGCACCCAAATGACAGAAAACGCATCTTTGAAACTCGTTAGTTTCAAAGATGCGTGGCCGATGCCTTCGTGCTTATGTGTGTTAATCCACATGAAATATTCCATGGAATAAATGTGAATATCCCGCACAAACGGGAAGCGCTCGGCCGTTTTGTAAAATTAGGGTGCACCCAAAATACAAAACGCATCTTTGAAACTCGGAAGTTTCAAAGATGCTTGCCGGTCGCGTGCAGCGGTAAAAGGCAAGTCAAAGGGTTTAGGATCTAGAAGAAGTACAGGGGCCTTTTTTTCAAGCAGGACACGCCGTGAGTGTCTATTACAACGGCGCCCACCATTATCACAAGCGAGACAAACCTTCTTAAAGCTTTTTGGAGGCTTCCTCATGATGGCACCAGCGGGAACGAGAGCGTTTGACCTGTGTGCACATTATTTGAACACGAGTCGTGAAAAGGACCACCGGTCATAGCCGGATGACATCAAGAAAACTTATTCTAAATTAACGATGAAAACGGGTTATTCTAAAATTATGAAAACTTATTCTATATTAATTATTTTTCCATAATTTTCAAAAGTCTTGCAATAAAAGATGAGCCAGGTTCCTCAAGGGGAGGGGCCGTCCCCTCCCTCCCCCGCCACCCCACCCTCCCCCCGCCCACCCCGGCTGCCTTCCCTCAACGTCTCCAAAACCCCCTTAATTCTTCGACTTCCCTCCCCACCGCTCAGATTCAGCCACCCCTCCACTCACCCGGCCATGGCTGCTTCTCCATCCTCTAGAGTTTTTTATTGCCTAGCACTTGGCTTTTTCTCTAGATGCCACCCTGCTGAAAAGTGGGATGAGCCCCTTTGTGGGCGCGCTATAGCAGAGGGAGTAGCCCCTGGTGTTTTCACTAGCCTGCTTTGCAGGGATACCGCACTCTCAGGACTTTGTCCCCTTTGCTAGCGTAAATGTATTATTATTATTATTCTAGATATATATCTTTAAGCTCCCTGAAGCTCAAGGATTGAGATACAATGTGCGCGAAACGAACATTGTATTTCCTTGGCAGATTTATTGGGTTTGGGCTCGAATGTACCCAAGCCCAAAACATGCCAAACAGCCAAGGGCTTTGTAACAAACGCCGGCTTCTCGTGGTACCGAAGCCGGGGTTGTCCAGCTGGTGACAAGCGTGACAGACGTGACAGGCGTGACATACCTCGTGCTTGATGACTGCTCGGAGATGGCAGATGTGGTGGAGAAGGCTTGGTCATCATGATATGACATTGAGATAAGAAGAATGGTTCTAGAAGAAATGACGTTTAGGATGTTGCCACTGACGTGTCAGCCAGAAGATGGGAAACGGTAACATCGGCAAAGCTGGCAGAGAATAGTGACATTCTATTGGTAGATGAAGATTTTAGAGCGGAAGCCTGTTACAGTTTTACAGATGTGACAGTGAGTTGAGAATAATCATGAAGAAACAGAAACTGTACCGCTAGACCAGAAGCCCGAAAAGGGTTGAGCCAGGCCGGGATCGAGCCCGTGACCTCTCGCATACCGGACGAGCGCTCTGCCGTTGAGCTACTTTGGCTATTGATGGCGATTCTGGTGCGGTACAGAGTACTGACTCCCCACGGTGCCACGTAGGCGGCGAAGAGTGAAACACGAAGAATACAAACTTTCCTCCAATCTGCCGTTGCGGTGCGCTCTCTGTCGGGGCATCGCGCGGCTTGTGCGGCGCGACTGTTGGGGGCGCGCGGCTTGTGCGGCGCGATTGTATCCTTCATGACACAACCTCACTATGAAGTGTCTACGTGGCACAACCACAACCAACTGCCGGCGTCACACCTGCGCAGTGGAAGCGTTGTAAGAGCCCATAACCTCATGAGGAAACAGAAACCATGCATGACAAAATTGATCCAAAACTCAGTTACACTGGTGGCAAGAATGAGGACAGATCAGCATTCGTCAGACGTGTTGTGGAGTTGGTGGGAAGGGTGCAGCGAGCCCACGAGTCGAAAGTACGCAGACATACAAAAACTGCAGCTTTCCAGGCCCTTACCACAGCACAGAAGCAGACTCTCCGGGATTCTCAGCCGGACTACAGATCTATATGGGATCCCATTCCCTCTTTCCTGGCGGGAGAGGACCATGCCACTCCACCCGCCAACGAGTGGTGGTGCGCTGCGTATGAGAAGGATGGCATTATAGCTTCCAATGCATTTCGTATCCTGAAGAAGGACACCTCTGACAGGGACTCCTTCCAGGGCTCTGTGCGTTGTGCGCTACCCCCCTTTCACGAGATGAAGGCAGGGGAGACGTGGACAGTCTGTAAAGAGTTTAAGGATGGTGACGCTGACGGGGAGGAGTCTGAAGAGTGGCAGACTGTGGGGACTTCGACCAAGGGCCTTACAGGCGTCGATGGCACTGAGGATGCTCACTATTTCTGGGCTCTGCGGGCGTTCGTCGCAGAACTTGAGGTTAAGTTTTTGATGAAGGGGACCAAAGAGAAGGAGGACCTACTGGTGGCTAAGCCACAGACCCCTGAACAAGATGGCCTTGCTTACGTGAAGAGCTGCAGGCGCAGGGAAGCCTCGCTGAACGCTGGCAAGAAGGTGGAAGACATCACCACCAGACAGAACATCGAGGAGTGCATTAAGGGGTTGCGCATCAAGGAATACAAGGAGCGCGTCTCTGAACAGTTACGAGTCAGCTACCCCGTCCCCCACAAGGTAACGTGGGAGGACCTGGAGGTCATCGTGGAGGTGCAGGACAAGTTGAAGAACGCCGCAGAGGCTTGGGCGCTAACCCTTCAGCAGGACCTTACACGCAGGTCAAGCTGTGCTTACTCCTGTTATGAGGCCAGACAGCTGGGAATTGACCTTCCGGAGATGTTGGCCGCCATACGACGCTCTGGCGCTGCCAGAAAGTCTGGGGACACGCGCAAGGACTTCAAGAAGAAGGAGCCGTCCGCACCTACTGGTAAAGACGTGAACAAGAAGCCACCACGGGACGGGCCAACAACGCTGAGAGGGCCAAGTTCTCCTACAACAAGGTCCCGCCCCCTGACGCCAACAAGGACAAGCAGTGCAAGTACTGCTTCACCCGAATGTGGCACACGCCAGATCGTTGCTACACTGGGAGTCGGGATGCGCAGGTGCCCCCGGACTTTCACAAGAATCGTCTGAACTCGAGGTATGAGAACGAGGTAAACAATGCCAAGATGCGCGAGTACAACCGCTCAAGCACATGTTCCCCAAGCACACGATGGGCATCACCACGGAAGAGTGGCTCAAGTTGCCGGAGGCTAAGCAGCAAAAGGTAGCAGCCAGAGCGGAGGTGAAGGACAGGCTGGCTGCTGAGTTGTCATCCATGCAGACAGCAGGACAGGCTGGTGGGGGCAAAGGTGCAGAGGCGCAGGCGCGTTCAGATGACGGAGAGGACGAAGCTGAGTACGACTCCAACTTCAACGAGCGGGAGGAGTACGCTGCAGACGAGCACGTTGACCCTGCTGGTGAGGAAGTGGTCGCGAGTAATCACTCCGAGGAGAGTTCTATGCCGGGTCTGCAAGCAAGGGCTGCAATTGCATTGGGTAACACGCAGAAGATGCAGGGCTTCCCGGTCAAGACGCCCGAAGAGTTCGACAAGGACGCCCAAGTGCCCAGAGCTGTTCCTCCGAATCTCTTGAGCAGGAAGTTTCACCTGTTGGCATCCCATCTGCGGAGTTCCACGCGGACATGTGCGCAGATTGCAGCAATGTTGCTGGCACAGCGTGTGATAGACCTGCCGAAGGACATTGACGCTCTCCTGGCCCTCGAGGAGATTGAGGGCAGGGGTTCTACAGCGCCAGTTGTCAGAAACCCCACTGAGGTCAACGAGCACCAGTTCCAAGACCCACCCAGCACTGTCTCACTGACAGGAAATAGGGGATGGGGCAACGAGGTGTGCAGAACAGGCAGACGACCAGGAGTTGCCATTGGACGAGATGCCAGATGGGGTGGTCGACCACACGACAGCCAGGTGTGCAGCTGCTGCTTGCGTAAGTGATTTTGGGGTGGTGGACTTCAGCGAGCACGGGCATGTGCGTGCTGGCACCATCCAGAACCGCGCCTACGAGGCCTTGAGAATGAAGATGAAGGATCACCTCACCGAGGTCCAGACCCTGCAGATGGCACAGGTACAGCCAATATGCAAGCTAGTGAGCGCCACTCTCTGTGAGGGTCTGGCGCTGGTGTCCTCTGGAGGTGAGTTGATGCTTTATCGAGCAATTATCATGGACACTTGGGCCAACTGCAACATCATTGCTATCGCCGTGGTGAGGCGACTCGGGCTCACCGTCTACGAGTCTGGCACTGGGGCCAAGGTTACGAGATGTGACAACAGCCCTACCAAGTTCACCCACTACTGTTACGTGGATGTGATACTGGCAGCAGGCACGCCACACATGACTCTTCATCGGTGTCACAAACCACGGCTTATCGTGTACCTCAGCCGGGTTGTGACACTTGCTGTAGCAGTCTCTGTGACGAACGTATGACACGCGCAGTACGATACGCGCGAGGAGTTATGACAGTGACGAGATACGGAAATACGGATGGGTGTTACACTTGTTTGGAGATAGCGAGAATATGTAGGGCGGCGTAGCAGGGTGAGCCAGACGCTCATTTTTGTTTTGCCTTCGTAACAGTGATTCCGAAAATAGCCAGGACTCGCTTAAGACCGCGAAAACAGCAGTGTTATGAGATAATTCGTAAGATACAGTATTCTTCTGCTTGTAAAGATATACATTTGTGGACTTGTCCTTGTGCGACTGCGTCAGAACTGTAATTAACAGTCTTTTTCAAAACAAAAATGTGCCTTATTACAGACATGTCGTCTGTAATGCTGAGAGTTCAACAGCAGTCCTGAAGAACGAGACCTCTGAATGGTGATGCCAGGGACGGATTTATCCGTACTGGTAAGCCTTGGAAGAGGTTGAGTGAAGCAGGCTGTTGCGACACTCGAAGTTCACCAGTCTTGCAAAGTACAGCGACAGCGATCACAGCGGAACCAGTTGCTAATTTTGCAAACATGATTGCAGCGTTGAGAATTGTGTACTGGGCTATTTCGGGAAGTGACATCCTGCTGGAGCAAAGCACCAGACGGTAAAGCCAGGGACGGATTCATCCGTACTGGTACGCCTGAAGGCGTGGAGCGAAACAGGACTGTCAGTGGACACTATCACGACAGCATTCTTTGTAGTCACTTGACTCATGCTGGCGTTCTGCTGACTTACTGCGTGGACCAGAGACACTGAGGGCAGAGGCAACCTTGCTGGACATCTGGGAGAGCCAATATAAGACCGGGTCACAGATGGAACCTTGCTCACCAGTCGTGGACGAGATTATCCTGGCAGTGATTGCTACTTAGAGCAAAGCACTGAAAGGTGAGGCCAGGGACGGATTCATCCGTACTGGTAAGCTGGGAAGTGTGGAGTGAAAAGAGCCTTCACACCAGTATCTCTTCTCCACCGGGAAGGTAGCAACGGAATCCAAGACTGACCGTCAGGAGCAGCAAAGGGCAGAGAGGCGTGCCCAGCAGAGAGCGATACGAGTGAGCCAGCACTTTACAGAGCTGGAAGGAGAGGAAGGGGCTGCCGGTGGCCAGCCTGAGGCTCAAGTACTAGTACAGCCTGAGGCACAAGCACCAGCACAACTGCAAGCCCAGGCCCAGGAGCCGTTAGTAATCTTTGAGGAAGACATGGAGTACACTGACTCCGCTCGCGTCAACCTTGGTACGCTGCCCAACTACACGGGCACCAAGGAAGAAGATCGGCCCAAGTTCCTGAGGGAGTTCGCCGACATGTGCGAGAATTTCGTACGGCAGCACAACGCCAACGTCAGGAGGAGGCTCAGGTCCGGGGCTGGCACTCTCACCGAAGCACAGATGAAGACCCTGAGAGAGACTCCCCCTGACTTTGAATATCTGTGGGACATCGTCCCTGCGTGTCTGGCTGGAGAGAACTCACAAGCTCTCAGCTGGTGGCGCGAGAACTATGAAAGAGGGGGGGTAGTGGCCTCCAACATGGACCGAGTCCTAAAGGACACTAGCGAGCATGGCCCACTCGAGGGTACCATTCCGTGCGCTAGGCCCCCTTTCAATGAGATGAACACTGGCACCACGTGGGTGATAGCGAGGCCGGTGACGAACCAAGACACCCAAGGGGAGGTTTCCGACGAATATCTGACTGATGGAACCTCCCTGAAAGGCTTGACGGGACGTGATGGCACCCGTGATACCCAGTACTTCTACGCGCTCAGGGGCTTCATCGCTGCCCTTGACAAGAAGTTCATGATGAAAGGGACTCAAGAGAAAGTGGATCTGTTGACACAGAAGCCACAGGAGGTGGGGCAGGATGGGCTGACCTACATGAAGATGTGCCAACGCAGGGAAATGCAGCTCAACACTGGGAAGGTGTTGAGCGATGAAGAGCTGCGTACCTTCATCGAGGACTGCGTGGACAACCTGCGCATCAAGGTCTTCCAGACGCGGGTGAAGGAGCAACTGAGGGCACAGTTCCCGCCACCCAATCGGGTGACCTGGAAGGACCTGGAGGCCATCGTCGAGGTTCAAGACAAGCTCAAGGGCGATGCAGAGTCTTGGATCCTCACCTTCCTCCAGGAGATCACCAGACGGTGTGGCTGCCAGTACTCCACCTGGGAGGCGCGACAGCATGGCCTTGACCTCAAGGCCATAAAGAACTCGATCAAGAAGATTGAGTCCTCTGAGGTGGTGCAGTCAGGCGAACCGGAGAACAGCAAGAAGGCAGATACACCACCTTCTAAGAAGATGAAGAAGGAGGTGAATGTGGCCGAAAGAGCTAAGAAGGCCTCCTACAACAAGACGCCACCGCCAGCAGAGGGCGTGCGTACGAACGACAAGCCCAAGTGCTTGCGCTGCTTTGGAGGGGGCTGGCATGAGTCCGATCCCGAGCAGTGCAGGAGTGGTTATAAACACGTCAAGATGCCTGCTGGATTCCACGAGAGCAGGCTTGGTTCCAGCAAGTGGTGGGACGCGGAGAACGCCGCCCTGCGCATGTACAATCTGAAGAACCGCTTCAAGAACTCTGACTGGGGCATCCTGGTGACGGACTGGCAGCAGCTGTCCAACGACGAGAAAGACAAGTACAGAGCCAAACAGGCACCGGAGGACAAGCAGAAGGGCGCCACTGGCAATCCTGAGGCGTTGAAGGCAGAGTACCGGGGCATGGTGGCTGCTAGGAAGACTGCCAGTCGTGCGGGCAGTGTGAAGTCGCAGGTGCTGTCCGAGGATGAGGGCTCCGACGAGGAACCAGTCGCAGCGCACGTCGCGGAGAGGGAGACTCACACCGTCGATGCACGCGCGCACCACCATGGCAGCGCAGGGGTAGGAGTGTCGTCTGGCCCTCCAACCGAGTTACTCTCAGCTATGGCCGAGGAGATGGGCGAAGAGGAGCTCTCGAGCGCCCTCAACACCTTGGGTCTGGGGGCACTCCCCGAGACGCTGTGCAAGAGTGCGGAGTCTGAACTCACGGCGGCTCCAGCAGTAGCCCTGGGAAGTACCCAGCGCATGAGGGGCTTCCCAGTGAAGACACCCGAGGAGTACGAGGCAGACGCACAGGTGCCCATGGCGCCTGCGGCGGACGAGATGCAGAGGAAGGTGCAGCTCATGGCCTCCGTGATCAAGAGTCTGGGAGCAGCTTTCCGTAAGCTAGCTGCTGGACTCGTAGCAGAGGGTCGCATAACAGCTCCAAGGGGTGTGGAGACCTTGGTGGAACTGGCTGAGAACAACCAGCTCCCCGTGCCGACAGCCTCAGCAGCAGACTGTCAGGACATCAGCGACGATGATGACGATTGCCCGGGCATGGAGTCGGGCGACGACAGTGACGAAGAAGAGGTTCCTCTGGACGAGATGCCGGAGGACATGGTGGAGCAGCCCAGGAAGGGGAGGACGACGGTGCATGTAACCGCTGCAGCGGCCACCGTCCAGGAGAACTACGGGGTGAGAGACTTCAGCGAGAGGGGCGAGCTGCACGCAGGGACCATGGAGGCCAAGGCGTACGAGCTATTGAAGAAGAAGATGCTCAGTGGTCTTACAGAGGAACAGCTCACTGCCATGGCACAGGTCCAGCCTGTATGCAAGCTCCTGAACGAGTCTTTGGCACAAGGGATGGCGCTGATGGCCTCCGGAGGCCTGCTCATGTTGTACAAAGCGCTTCTTCTGGATACGGGAGCCAACTGCAACATTATTCCTATCAGGACAGCCAACAGGTTGGGCTTGACCATCTTTGATGCAGAGACAGGGGCCAGGGTGGCTAGATGTGATGGCAGCCCTGCGGAATTCACCAAGTACTGCTACGTGGATGTGGTTCTCGCCGCGGGCACGCCGTACATGACTCTGCATCGGCTCCACGCCTTCGTCACCTACACCAACGACACTACGTGGGACTTCTTGGTGGGCACGGGACCCCTGAAGAACGCCCTCAAGTTGACCATCGACCTCTACAGAGGCATCGCCACTTCTGAGGCCGCGGTGTCACTGGGCATGAAGGAGAAGGTCACGCTGCCGTTGATCGAGTTGACGCCGCCCGTCGATGCAAGGAGCAAGCGGAACGAAGACCCGAGAGTGTGCCTGGCGACCGAGATCTTCGACGTCGATGCCACGGCAGCGCGCACTCTTGCCCCCGCTTTTGAGGATTGCGCGCTACCACCACGTGAAGCGGTGTCCCTGGACACAAAGGGAGAGGACCGTCTGGCCCTCGCAGGGGAGAGGTGTGCGCCTGCACCTTGTGCATTCTCGCGAAACCACCCCGAGCTAATGGACAGCCTGGCGTCATGGCTAGAGGAGATGAGGCTGAGAAGGTTCAACTCGGAGGAGAAGGAGAGGCTCGAGGCGCGCTGCCAGTCTATGGTGGAGGCGGGCTTCCTGAGACCCAGCTCAATGATGCAAGGCGAGCTCACTGGGCGAGTCAGCTCACACACCGAGAGCTCAACGTACGAACCTCCGGCGCCTGGTACGTCCTTGACAGACCAGATGTTGGGCATGCTACAAGCATCATCACGCAGCCAGCGGGAAGCCAATGTGGCGACCAGAGGTGAGTGGTCCAGTGCTGAAGAGCCAGAGGCGAGGGGGTCCAACACGCCAGCCAGCCTGGCTACGACTCAGTCAGACCCTCGCTATCCAGACCTCACGCTGGAGCAAGAGGCCGCGAGCGAAGCTGACTTCAAGCTGGCCAGCGTACAGCCATGGGTGGGCATGGCAGTGAACCCGTGGGACTACCAAGACAAGGAGAGCAGATGGTCTCAGCAGCGCTTGTACATCGACCGCACGGGCTATGCTCGTCTGTGCACACTCTGCGAAGAGGGCGATGGAGGTGGTGTGGACGCAGGATTTGTGCGGGTCAAGTTCTCGCGTTGTGGAGAATACAAGACCATCCTGGAGACGGAGCTACTGTGGCCCGACTTTACGTTGGTGGACCAGAAGGTTGACAAGGAGACGAAGATACCCTCAGAGACCTGGACCACAAGGGCGAGCGGCAGGAAGGACAACGACCAGGTCCCACTCCCTGACTGTGGTGCCCATCGGGAGGCTGGAAGGTACACGATGGCGAGTGTTCAGGAGATCCTCAACACCCATCAGACGTACCCAGGGGTCGTGACGGGCAAGCTCATGTGGGACAAGGTGGCGCGCCAGTTCTGCGTACTCAGCGAGCACACTCGCGCCCAATGGGATCTCATGGAGCGCATGGTACGTCACACCATGGAAGGCGCCACCAGCATGACCCCCATGGGTAAGATGACTGGCGAGTTCCAGCTGCCTTTTTACTATGAGAAGGACCAGCGCTGGCAGTACCAGCATCTAAAGTACGTACAGCGAGTGGACATCGCTGACCTTCGAGCTCGTCTGAAGGTGAGGTACGACATGGAGGTGGCTGGTGTGGAGGACGAGAATGCGAAGGTGGTCCCGCGGCTCACGCTGTCAGACGCGGCGGACAAAGTGGGGAAGTTCTACCCGGTGACAGATGGGGAAGGAGGCAGTGGCGAGGTGTTCAGCACGAACGCCGCCGCCGTGGAGTACCTACACCTGGGGGACAACACGAGAGTGATGCTCGGTGCATGCAAGACAGAGGAGCAAGCACAGGACGCGCTGGACACTTATGGGGCCAGAAGGAACCCTCCAGTGCGCACATCCAAGACTCTCAGGACGTCGAGGACGGTCAGGGGGGATGAGGCAGGGCCATCTGGCTCCGCACCGCCACCATCCTCGGCCACGCTTCGTTTAAGACACCAAACCTGGCCCAACGGCGTCTTCGACCCTGCCATGTTAGAGTACCACGCTGCAGTGTTCCAGGGCACCTACGAGCCAGAGTCGCCCACTCGCAGCGAGAACACAGCTGGGGAAGCCAACTGGCTGGATCTGGGAGGGATCTCAGAGTTCACGGCGCTGCATGGACAGACGGTCTTCCTCATCCAGTACCGTTGTTTCATGGGCGAGATCGAGTTCCAGCTTGGGAAGCCCTTCGCACAGCGAGGAAAGGGGGTGCACACGCAGCGACTCAGCAGCCAGACCCTGCACCAGTACTCCTCCTCCGCAGGAGTGGGACAAAGGGGAGAGTTTCTGCCTCTGGGTGGGCAGTCGAAAGGCTGCACGGGAGGACTCCTCGGCACCTTGCAGAAACATATGGAGCATCTGGTTGATCGTACCCAACTCTTGGAGATCGCCAGGAGCCATTTGAGCGATGGCCCGCGGCAGGGCACCCTACGGGTTTTCAAGACCCGTGCCAACGCCCGGTCCAAGGCCGTATATTACCTCTTCGAGGACAATCGCTACTACCGCGAGCGAGGACCCAGTAACATGGCGTTCACCTTGGAGTACCTCTCCTCAGGAACGCGCAAGTTCGACTGCTGTAGCTGGGAGACCTGGAACAAGGTGGCAGTGATGCACCGAGAACCATTGTCTGCGTTCACATCCTCGGTGGGCCCGGCGTTGCTAGCTGAGGCACGTCGGGCGGAGGTGCAGGTGCGTCTTCGAAACGACTTCATGAGGTGCCTGGACCCAATCGAGGGAGAGGATGCAGGAAGTGAGGAGGGAGATGGCAGCATCTCGGGATACTCTTCCGACCTCGTGGCTGCTGAGGGTGTGAGCACTCACACGTGTCGCACCAGAACACCATCGCCGCAGACAGAGGATGAAGACAGCGTGGAGGTCATCAGTGAAAGACTTGTTGGACTGTCTGCCAGTTTGGCACAAGGGCAGGCCGAGGTCGCAGCAAACCACCTCACCATGGCGGCTTTCTCGGAATCGATACGGGCACGTCAGGATATCATCAGAGAATATGAAGAACGACCTCGTGCTGCCCGCGCAACTGCGAGGATGAGCACGCTTGGGCCAGACTGCCCGGGGCTTGATGGTCGTGATGGCGCGCGAGCCACGCCCACGCCGGCACTCTACTCTGGCCGAGTTCTCGGCGGGATATCGACCAGGGGCTTGGAGTGCAACATGGCACAGAGACCTGAGCACCAGTCAATCAACGACATTCTGAGATCCCCGGCACATTCCGTCTGCACGCAGCAGACTGAAGCCGTGCCTCCAGCTGCACAAGAGCAGGACTCCGTTTCGTACGTGCCATCAACCCCGAGCTCTACAGCACCCAGCAGCCCGGAGCGTTCCAGTGGCTTCGTTGCGCATGTCGACACTCGACCTTCAGGCCATCCTGCGGCGCGCCCACAGAGTCCAACTGAGAGTGCCGTACAGCAGCGTTCGCCACGAGCTGGTCAGCGCAGGAGGAGATCTCCGAGCCCCAGGGAAGGCGCTCATCGTCAGGACGCGGCTCGCGGTCGACATGCCGGCATTGGCGCGTCGCGTGCTCCCCAGAGACGCCAAAGTTATGATGAAATCTGGGAGGAGAGGAGAAGGGAGAGCGCACTGGGGCCTTTTCAAGGGGGCACCGGGCCGGCTGCAGCCCGGCGCGCCCGTCACTGAGAAGCAGCCCCGGCGAAAAGCCGGGCACGCAGCCCGCCAATGATAGGCGGGCGAAGCGCACTCAGGTGTGCTTCCTGCTCGTGGGGGTGTTCGTGCGCTTGCATTGGCCGCAGCTGCCTCATTTTGCAGTAATGGCAGTGTGGATGGCTATGGAGGTATTCAGATTTCTTGGTGAGGTCGTCGGCTGCTGGGCATTCCACGCTGAAGTGCCCCGCAGAGCCATGGCACACGCATTGTGGGCCATGCGCGCAGCACCACGCGAGCCATGGGCACATCAACAGGCGCCTCTGCGAGTGCTGTTGGAGCTGGCCAGGCACCTACTGCTGTTGACCAAGGGGGCCCTTGAGGTAGCTGGGCTCAGCCACGCCCGGCGTGGGCTGTGGCACGTGCCATTGCTACGGTTCTGTCTCGCCATGCTCGCCATGCACTTCACGCACATGGTCGGCACTCTGGGGTGCGTCTTGACAGTTGGCGCCCACATTGTCCACCATGGGTTGCCATGCTCCGGCTTGATTTACAATGTTGGCACATTCGCCACGCTGGAGACTCAGATAGGTCGCGCGCTGGCGGTCGCCCAGCGGATCTTGGCCGCAGGGCCGGCTACGCTGGCCGCTGTTCCTCGGCGCATGCAGAAGCCGCGCTTTGCCGCCCGACTGCAGCGCCTGCAGTTCACAGCCGCTTGCTACCAGGTGGCGCACTGTGTCTATGTGATATCGGTCTTGGCGCTGGTGGTCTACGTGTCTGCGGGAGGAGGCCTGGGCCGTATGCAAGGGGGGTGGAGGATGTTGACTTGCATACTGACCCTTCACCCTCCAGTTAAACCAGTGGGTACCAGCAGAATTTTAAAACTTTTGCTGCTGCTAGCGGTGGCTGCTTGGGTGGCCGCTGTGGCCCCTGGGGAGTTTCAGGGCGTGCTGACGGATGGGATCGTGCTCGGGCTCGCCGACCAGATCTGCCAGGACCGCCTGGGAAGACCAGAGGTCTTCGCGCCAATGGGACACCGGATGGGAGGCTATGGTGGCAGAGCGAGACGAGGTGCTTCCGCACACGGTGCTGGACACGTTACAGCCAGGGGGCACGACCAGGGTCACCAAGGACGAGGCCGCGTGGCTGGACACCGAGCTCAATGCCACCTTCGGAGGACATCCCGAGTTCACCGAGGAGAATTGGGAGGAGATGCGCAACGTGGTAAGGAGGTGCAGCTACTGCTTCGCCAACAAGCCGCAGGACATCAAAGGCTACCATGGGGGCGCGGCACATGCGACCTTCGCCATCCCTTTCAAGGACGAGACCAAGGTAGCTTACCAACGACCGAGGAAATACAGCCCGGGAGAGCAGGAGATCATCGACCTGCACTGCAAGGAACTGCTGGAATATGGCTTCATCGAGCCGGCTTCGCAGCACTGCAGACACGCCAGCAACGTGGTGGTCGCGGGGAAGAAGGATCACGACACTGGACAGTGGACCTCGACGAGATTCTGCGTCGACCTCCGGAATACGAACCGGTTGTCGCTGAAGGATAACACGTTGCCACATCGTCCAGAAGAGCTCTACCAGCGCGTGGCCAAGGCCAAGTTCAAGACTACCCTGGACGCGACCAAGGCGTTCCACCAGATTCCCATGACCACTGAGGAGGACAGGGACAAGACAGCGTTCTGGTGGGGCAACCAGCTCTATCGCTACACATCCATGCCGTTTGGAGCAGCTGGAGCAACCGCAGCCTTCATCAGGATCATGGACTACGAGCTACGCCACCTGCAACACTGCACGGTGGCGTACGTCGATGACGTGTGCATATACTCAGACACCGCTGAGCAGCACATCAAGGATGTGGAAGCCGTGCTTCGCACTTTGGGGGATGCAGGGATACGTCTGCATTCGGGCAAGTCGACCTTCGGGTCAGCCACGGTGGACTTCTTGGGCTACCGCATCGGCTATAACACCATTGGCGCGCAGGACATCAAGTGCAAGGCCATCCAAGAGCTGCCCAAGCCCGAGGATAAAACTGGAGTACGCTCCATCCTTGGACTCATGAACTATTACAAAGGTCTGGTGGGGGAACCCATGGGACCCAACTACTCAGAGATGGCACGACCATTGAACGACTTGCTCAGAAAGGAAGTGTTGGATGTCAAGGAAGCTTGGGGGAAGGATCAGGACCAGGCATTGCAAGCATTGAAGGACGCCCTATGTTCGGGGAGATGTTTGAAGCCCATTGATTACAGCAAGCCCATCTTCCTCTACACAGACTGGAGCAACCATGGCATTGGCGCAGTGCTGGGGCAGAAGGACGAGAATGGCGTAGAGCACATCTGTGTGGTCATCAGTCGCTCGCTGTCGAAGACCGAGAGACAGTACGCGAGCTTCCAGGGTGAGATGCTGGCAGTGGTGTGGGCCATCCGCACATTACGACAGTACCTGCACGGGATACACTTCACGCTGATCACCGACCATTCGCCGCTCACAACACTCATGGAGAAAGGGGACCTACAAGGTCAACACCTACGCTGGGCCATCAGCCTCCAGGAGTTTGAGTTCACGGTCCAGTACCGACCAGGTCCGAAGAATGAGAACGCGGATGTGCCATCCAGGTACCCACTGCCCAGCACCGCAGACGAGACTGGTGCCCGTTTGGATCGTGAAGGGGACCGAGCCAGGGAAGCGGGGCGTGCCGAGAGGCCAACGCGCTGCTTCACAGACATCATTTGCTTGGAAGTGACCAGGGAGCCACCACTTGGTCCCGAAGTAAGCCCAGAAGCCCAGGTGGCCAACTACTGCGAGAACATGGTCAGGGAGCAGCTGGGGACCAACGCAGTCCATCGACTGTTTGATGTGCACTACCAAGAAGAGCTGGAGTGCAACAAGGGGGTCATGTTTGACACTGACCACCCGGAAGTGGCCAGGTGCTCGGGCAGGTTGACTCGAGTCGCCTGGGATGCCCTCAGCCAGGTCCGGCCGATCAGGGGTATGCATTCCGGAGGCTCACCGGCGATATACGGCGACGAGACCATGGAGGGTGGTAAGCTCAAAGTGCCGAAGAAGATCGACACGAGAGTGATTGACAAGAGCTTCTTCCGGGAAGCCAGAAAAGAGGGCGTGGTCTGCTATGAGCCGTGTGGGGGCCTGTGTGCTGGACTAGAGATGCTCTTGCGCTGCGGAGTTAAGGTTAACAAGTACCTCTACCAGGACATCTCGAAGTCCAGCCAGACGGTAGCCAGGGCCAGGTGCATGGCGCTCAGTCGCCGTCATCCTGATTTGTTCCGTGCCGAGGCAGCCCACTTGGAGCAACTGCCCAGCAACATCGAAGACACCAGCCTCATTGACCTTGTACATGCAGGGGCATTGAGTGGAGAGCAGTGGGTCATGGTGTGTGGATATCCATGCCAGGACCTGTCACCAGCTGGCAAGCTGGCTGGTCTGGAGGGCAGGCACAGCAGACTGTTCTACCAGGCAGTGCGAGTCCTCTCCACGCTGCAACAGCTGCAGCCTCAGAGACCGCCAGCATATGTGCTAGAAAACGTTTCTCCGCTGTCACACAGGGAGAACTCGAAGATCAGGAAGGAGGTGTTTCCCATCATCAACAGCGTGGTGGGCCAGCCGGTGTCCTTTGACGCGGCGCGCGCGGGATCATACGCGCATCGTCTACGAGCATATTGGAGCAATCTGTTCCAAAATCAGCAGTTCAATCTGGTGATGGAGCGGGTGGACAGACCACCAGACAGATACGTGCGCGATATTCTGCAGCGAGGCTGGAAGCCGCGCAGGGTCGTCACAGGAGACAGGAAGCCTCACTACACCGCCAACGTTGTAGGGGAGCCTATGAGAGTATTGCCAACCATCTTGGCGACGCAAAACTCTCGTGCTTTTCGCGCGCCTCGCGCAGGCACAGTGGTGAGGAAGGGAGATGATGATGAAGTGGGGGAGACCAGAGAGGTTAACCTGGACGAGAAGGCAGTTGCCATGGGGTACAGCGCAGGTGAGCTGCGCGCGGCACATGGCATGAAAGACGAAGAATTGGCAGGAGTGCTTGGCCTTGCTATGGACCGAAGAGCAATGGAGCTATTGTATGCGGTTGCCGAGGTCAGCACGACCAAACTGCCGAAGAGTGAAGAGGGTGAGGAGGAGGAACATGGCACGCTAGTTGCCATCCCTATCGCGAAATCCACCAAGGTGGCTGCCACCTCCGAGGGCACGGCTGAGCCGGTGCGAGCACAACTAGCAGAGTGGATCACCAGTTCCAGCGGCTACACCCAGCAAGTCGCGCGACGCCTCAGCCATCAGGACTGGGAAGAACGTCTGCAACGCATGTGCAGCCAAGGACAGAAAGGTACGCAGGGGCTGGGCACCGCCGACGCTGTTCCACGCCGCAGACAGTGGAAGATGGCCTCCATGAAGCTCGCGGGCTACGAGGCACGTCACCGGCAGGCCTTTTCAAGACCTGGAGGCAAGCCAGCAGAGACGAGCTCAGCCCCAGAGTGGGCACCAGTGACAAAGGAGAAAGAGATGAGGCTGCCTAAGCTGCCTGACACTACGAGAATGGTTGCCATGCTAGCCAGCGTAACCAATCAGGAGTCACTCCGAGAAAGATACCCCGATGTACACGAGGACGAGCTATGCCTCGCGTGGGTCAAGACAGGAGGAAGAGTGGAGGTGCCCAAGGAGGAGTATCACAGGGTAAGGAAGAGAGCAGCGCGCCACCGTTGGGACGAGCTCATGGGCGAGTTATACATGGTCACCGTCAGTGGTAAGGAGCTGCTGGTGCCCAAGCCCTGTGACAGGATTCAGTTGGTGCGTGAGTACCATGAGAGGACTGGCCATTGGGGCATCAGGCGGACATTGAACCTGTTGTGGCAACGCCATTACTGGGCAGGCATGAAACAGGATGTGCAAGCAGTGGTCACTCAGTGCCAGACTTGCCAGAGGGTGAAGACGCACTATGCACGGGAGGAGGCGAATCTCACGCCGCTGGAAATCAAGTCCTTCATGTACCGCTGGTCCCTGGATTTAGCTTGGCCTACGAAACGCACCACGAAGGCTGGGAACCAACGCGTCTTGGTCATGATTGAGCACTACACGCGATTCGTCGTGTGTGTTCCAATCCCCGATAAGGAGGCCGCCACCATCGCCAGCGCATTTCGCTATCATGTCCTATCCGTGTTTGGGGCGCCTGCAGAATGTTTGGTGGATGGGGGCACAGAGTTTGAAGGTGAGTTCTCTGCTCTATGCAAGCAGTGTCTCATTGACCGAAGAGTGACTTCACCGAGTTCCCCAGAGAGCAATGGCTTAACTGAACGGGTGGTACGCACCCTCAAGTTTTGCTTCAAGAAGATGGCCCTCGACAAGGGCCTGGACTTCGAGTGGGATGAGATGCTCTGGTCACTCGTACTCAGCTACAACGCAGCTAGGCAGCAGTCCACTGGAGTGGCGCCATTCACCTTGCTGTTCGCTCAGGAAGCCACGGTGCCACCGGATCTTCGTGCTCGACCCGAGTTGGACTTTGGGAAGCAGGAGGAGAAGACACTGGCTGATGATCTGTTACAGCGAGCCGCCATCGTGAAGAGGCTCATGGTACATGCAGGGTGCAACCTGGAGATCGCTCAGCACCGCGACACTTTACGGTACGAGCACAGGAGGAGTGGCAGTTACGAGCCGAAGCCGCACCAGTTCAAGGCAGGCGATTTCGTATATATACGACAACAACCGCGCTCTGGCATGGAGGTAGCCACCAAGCCAGCCATCCTGAAGATAGTCAAGGTGCAAAGAGATGGAGTGGTAGTGTTGGAGGACAGCACGAAGCTGCGGGAGAAGAGCACAGTGCAAAATATTGCACCATGTGTCACATACAAGTGAAAGATCAGTACGACTGCAGTGCAGCCATCCCCAGCAAGCATCTCGCGTGTGAGGCGTGCATGCGGACAGATGGGGAGGCAGCCATGTTGCTGTGTGACACCTGTAACCGTGGTTATCACACGTGGTGTCTGAATCCGGCGCTGGATGGAGTACCTGAAGGGGATTGGCAATGTCCCAAGTGCTTAGGTGGGACCGTGGTGGCAGCTGCCGCCGAGGTGAGCGCGTCAATCGTCGACAAGATGGCGGCCATGGAGCTGCAGCTGAGAGAGAAGCTGGGATCAGATGTGGTATTGTTGCCTGCAGACGTGGGTCCGCATCGTGCAGTGAGGCCGGGACGTGAAGACCCATGGCAGGCGCTGACCTCGCGGCAGATGCTCAGAAAAGAAGGGAGCATGGGGGATCTTCCTGACAGAGTGGCCTGGGGAAACCAGGGGGAGCTCAGCAGGGTGATCACAGAAGTGATGCCGGGATTCTGGCATGAGGGCCATCGCACCATCTTGAGCAGGAAGTGTGCAGAGCAGCACGCTCGCGCGAGGAGTCTCCGCAAGACGTCCACGGTGCAGGCCATGAGCCCCGAGGAAGTGCAGAAGAGAGGAGATGTCACACAACTGAGCAGAGCTCAGGTGAAGATTGCCAGTCAACTGGATTGGGGCTTAGAGTTGGTGATGACAGTTCCTCAGGAGGTCAGACGTTTGGCGCACGAGGTGACTTGGGAGAAGATCACACAGGTATGGGATCATTGGGCTGGCACAGGTGCCATTGGCAAGGTTATGTCGCTGGAATGGCCTCACCTGAAGGTTATGAACAATGATTGGAACCCGCAGTTGAAATGGCACGAAGCCCTCAATGCTTTACAACCGGGCAATTATCGAGCCTGGAAGGAGAAGTATGGGGTGTGTGACGCGGTGGTGACCTCACCCTGGTTCGCAGTGCTGGATATTGCGTTGCCATTGGCAGTACTGGCCAGCCGAGTGGTGGCTTGTATTCATGTGCCATCGCACTACATGACAGATATGACAGAAAGCAGGGCACAATACTTTCGTAAGTTGTGTCACGCTGGACGCTTACATGTGATTGGGCACTTA
>LGRX02026955.1:0-21456 GCA_001247695.2 Cymbomonas tetramitiformis | reverse complement strand
AAGATATGTATCTTGGCAGTATGTGTGCCAAGTTTCGTGCTCTAGGACGCACAGGAAGCCCTCGGCTGTTCGGCATCTTTGGGTTTGGGTGTCACGTTCGAACCCAAACCCAAAACATCTGCCTTAGAAATAAATTGCGCGTTTCGCGCACAAGTAACTTGAAGCCTTGAGCTTCTGGTAACTCAAAGATATGTATCTTGGCAGTATGTGTGCCAAGTTTCGTGCTCTAGGACGCACAGGAAGCCCTCGGCTGTTCGGCATCTTTGGGTTTGGGTGTCACGTTCGAACCCAAACCCAAAACATCTGCCTTAGAAATAAATTGCGCGTTTCGCGCACAAGTAACTTGAAGCCTTGAGCTTCTGGTAACTCAAAGATATGTATCTTGGCAGTATGTGTGCCAAGTTTCGTGCTCTAGGACGCACAGGAAGCCCTCGGCTGTTCGGCATCTTTGGGTTTGGGTGTCACGTTCGAACCCAAACCCAAAACATCTGCCTTAGAAATAAATTGCGCGTTTCGCGCACAAGTAACTTGAAGCCTTGAGCTTCAAGTTACTCAAATATATGTATCTTGGCAGTATGTGTGCCAGGTTTCGTGCGTTAGGACGCACGGGAAGCCCTCGGCTGTTTGGCATCTTTGGGTTTGGGTGTCACGTTCGAACCCAAACCCAAAACATCTGCCTTAGAAATAAATTGCGCGTTTCGCGCACAAGTAACTTGAAGCCTTGAGCTTCCGGTAACTTAAATATATGTATCTTGGCAGTATTCGTGCCAAGTTTCGTGCGTTAGGACGCACGGGAAGCCCTCGGCTGTTTGGCATCTTTGGGTTTGGGTGTCACGTTCGAACCCAAACCCAAAACATCTGCCTTAGAAATAGATTGCGCGTTTCGCGCAAAAGTAACTTGAAGCCTTGAGCTTCTTGTAACTTAAATATATGTACCATGGTAGTATTCGCGCCAAGTTTCGTGCTCTAGGACGCACGGGAAGCCCTCGGCTGTTTGGCATCTTTGGGTTTGGGTGTCACGTTCGAACCCAAACCCAAAGCATCTGCCTTAGAAATAGATTGCGCGTTTCGCTCACAAGTAACTTGAAGCCTTGAGCTTCTGGTAACTTAAATATATGTACCATGGTAGTATTCGTGCCAAGTTTCGTGCGTTAGGACGCACGGGAAGCCCTCAGCTGTTTGGCATCTTTGGGTTTGGGTGTCACGTTCGAACCCAAACCCAAAACATCTGCCTTAGAAATAAATTGCGCGTTTCGCGCACAAGTAACTTGAAGCCTTGAGCTTCAAGTAACTCAAAGATATGTACCATGGTAGTATTCGTGCCAAGTTTTGTGCGTTAGGACGCACGGGAAGCCCTCGGCTGTTTGGCATCTTTGGGTTTGGGTGTCACGTTCGAACCCAAACCCAAAACATCTGCCTTAGAAATAAATTGCGCGTTTCGCGCACAAGTAACTTGAAGCCTTGAGCTTCTGGCAACTTAAATATATGTATCTTGGCAGTATTCGTGCCAAGTTTCGTGCTCTAGGACGCACGGGAAGCCCTCGGCTGTTTGGCATCTTTGGGTTTGGGTGTCACGTTCGAACCCAAACCCAAAATATCTGCCTTAGAAATAAATTGCGCACAAGTAACTTGAAGCCTTGAGCTTCAAGTAACTCAAAGATATGTATCTTGGCAGTATGTGTGCCAAGTTTCGTGCTCTAGGACGCACGGGAAGCCCTCGGCTGTTTGGCATCTTTGGGTTTGGGTGTCACGTTCGAACTCAAACCCAAAGGCAAAGGCATATGACAGTTTCGTAGATTCTGTCCCGATGCCTTTGCAACCTCGCTTGCTAACTCATATTACAATGAATATTCAACATTCAAGCGTTGGATACCCCACGCCAACAGGAAGCGCTCGGCTGATTTGTTATTTGGGTATGCGCACCCAAATGACAAAAAACGCATCTTTGAAACTCGTTAGTTTCAAAGATGCGTGGCCGATGCCTTCGTGCTTATGTGTGTTAATCCATATGAAATATTCCATGGAATAAATGTGAATATCCCGCACAAACGGGAAGCGCTCGGCCGTTTTGTAAAATTAGGGTGCACCCAAAATACAAAACGCATCTTTGAAACTCGTTAGTTTCAAAGATGCTTGCCGGTCGCGTGCAGCGGTAAAAGGCAAGTCAAAGGGTTTAGGATCTAGAAGAAGTACAGGGGCCTTTTTTTCAAGCAGGACACGCCGTGAGTGTCTATTACAACGGCGCCCACCATTATCACAAGCGAGACAAACCTTCTTAAAGCTTTTTGGAGGCTTCCTCATGATGGCACCAGTGGAAACGAGAGCGTTTGACCTGTGTGCACATTATTCGAACACGAGTCGTGAAAAGGACCACCGGTCATAGCCGGATGACATCAAGAAAACTTATTCTAAATTAACGATGAAAACGGGTTATTCTAAAATTATGAAAACTTATTCTATATTAATTATTTTTCCATAATTTTCAAAAGTCTTGCAATAAAAGATGGTTTCGTGTCCCCAAGGGGAGGGGCCGTCCCCCCTCCCCTCCCCGCCACCCCCCCCACCTCTCCCCCCGCCCACCACGGCCACCTTCCTCAACGTCTCCAATAACCCCCTTAATTCTTCGACTTCCCTCCCCACCGCTCAGATTCAGCCACCCCTCCACTCACCCGGCCATGGTTGCTTCTCCATCTTCTAGAGTTTTTTATTGCCTAGCACTTAGCTTTTTCTCTAGATGTCACCCTGCTGAAAAGTGGGCTGAGCCCCTTTGTGGGCGCGTTATAGCAGAGGGAGTAGCCCCTGGTGTTTTCACTAGCCTGCTTTGCAGGGATACCGCACTCTCAGGACTTTGTCCCCTTTGCTAGCGTAAATGTATTATTATTATTATTCTAGATATATATCTTTAAGCTCCCTGAAGCTCAAGGATTGAGATACAATGTGCGCGAAACGAACATTGTATTTCCTTGGCAGATTTATTGGGTTTGGGCTCGAATGTACCCAAGCCCAAAACATGCCAAACAGCCAAGGGCTTTGTAACAAACGCCGGCTTCTCGTGGTACCGAAGCCGGGGTTGTCCAGCTGGTGACAAGCGTGACAGACGTGACAGGCGTGACATACCTCGTGCTTGATGACTGCTCGGAGATGGCAGATGTGGTGGAGAAGGCTTGGTCATCATGATATGACATTGAGATAAGAAGAATGGTTCTAGAAGAAATGACGTTTAGGATGTTGCCACTGACGTGTCAGCCAGAAGATGGGAAACGGTAACATCGGCAAAGCTGGCAGAGAATAGTGACATTCTATTGGTAGATGAAGATTTTAGAGCGGAAGCCTGTTACAGTTTTACAGATGTGACAGTGAGTTGAGAATAATCATGAAGAAACAGAAACTGTACCGCTAGACCAGAAGCCCGAAAAGGGTTGAGCCAGGCCGGGATCGAGCCCGTGACCTCTCGCATACCGGACGAGCGCTCTGCCGTTGAGCTACTTTGGCTATTGATGGCGATTCTGGTGCGGTACAGAGTACTGACTCCCCACGGTGCCACGTAGGCGGCGAAGAGTGAAACACGAAGAATACAAACTTTCCTCCAATCTGCCGTTGCGGTGCGCTCTCTGTCGGGGCATCGCGCGGCTTGTGCGGCGCGACTGTTGGGGGCGCGCGGCTTGTGCGGCGCGATTGTATCCTTCATGACACAACCTCACTATGAAGTGTCTACGTGGCACAACCACAACCAACTGCCGGCGTCACACCTGCGCAGTGGAAGCGTTGTAAGAGCCCATAACCTCATGAGGAAACAGAAACCATGCATGACAAAATTGATCCAAAACTCAGTTACACTGGTGGCAAGAATGAGGACAGATCAGCATTCGTCAGACGTGTTGTGGAGTTGGTGGGAAGGGTGCAGCGAGCCCACGAGTCGAAAGTACGCAGACATACAAAAACTGCAGCTTTCCAGGCCCTTACCACAGCACAGAAGCAGACTCTCCGGGATTCTCAGCCGGACTACAGATCTATATGGGATCCCATTCCCTCTTTCCTGGCGGGAGAGGACCATGCCACTCCACCCGCCAACGAGTGGTGGTGCGCTGCGTATGAGAAGGATGGCATTATAGCTTCCAATGCATTTCGTATCCTGAAGAAGGACACCTCTGACAGGGACTCCTTCCAGGGCTCTGTGCGTTGTGCGCTACCCCCCTTTCACGAGATGAAGGCAGGGGAGACGTGGACAGTCTGTAAAGAGTTTAAGGATGGTGACGCTGACGGGGAGGAGTCTGAAGAGTGGCAGACTGTGGGGACTTCGACCAAGGGCCTTACAGGCGTCGATGGCACTGAGGATGCTCACTATTTCTGGGCTCTGCGGGCGTTCGTCGCAGAACTTGAGGTTAAGTTTTTGATGAAGGGGACCAAAGAGAAGGAGGACCTACTGGTGGCTAAGCCACAGACCCCTGAACAAGATGGCCTTGCTTACGTGAAGAGCTGCAGGCGCAGGGAAGCCTCGCTGAACGCTGGCAAGAAGGTGGAAGACATCACCACCAGACAGAACATCGAGGAGTGCATTAAGGGGTTGCGCATCAAGGAATACAAGGAGCGCGTCTCTGAACAGTTACGAGTCAGCTACCCCGTCCCCCACAAGGTAACGTGGGAGGACCTGGAGGTCATCGTGGAGGTGCAGGACAAGTTGAAGAACGCCGCAGAGGCTTGGGCGCTAACCCTTCAGCAGGACCTTACACGCAGGTCAAGCTGTGCTTACTCCTGTTATGAGGCCAGACAGCTGGGAATTGACCTTCCGGAGATGTTGGCCGCCATACGACGCTCTGGCGCTGCCAGAAAGTCTGGGGACACGCGCAAGGACTTCAAGAAGAAGGAGCCGTCCGCACCTACTGGTAAAGACGTGAACAAGAAGCCACCACGGGACGGGCCAACAACGCTGAGAGGGCCAAGTTCTCCTACAACAAGGTCCCGCCCCCTGACGCCAACAAGGACAAGCAGTGCAAGTACTGCTTCACCCGAATGTGGCACACGCCAGATCGTTGCTACACTGGGAGTCGGGATGCGCAGGTGCCCCCGGACTTTCACAAGAATCGTCTGAACTCGAGGTATGAGAACGAGGTAAACAATGCCAAGATGCGCGAGTACAACCGCTCAAGCACATGTTCCCCAAGCACACGATGGGCATCACCACGGAAGAGTGGCTCAAGTTGCCGGAGGCTAAGCAGCAAAAGGTAGCAGCCAGAGCGGAGGTGAAGGACAGGCTGGCTGCTGAGTTGTCATCCATGCAGACAGCAGGACAGGCTGGTGGGGGCAAAGGTGCAGAGGCGCAGGCGCGTTCAGATGACGGAGAGGACGAAGCTGAGTACGACTCCAACTTCAACGAGCGGGAGGAGTACGCTGCAGACGAGCACGTTGACCCTGCTGGTGAGGAAGTGGTCGCGAGTAATCACTCCGAGGAGAGTTCTATGCCGGGTCTGCAAGCAAGGGCTGCAATTGCATTGGGTAACACGCAGAAGATGCAGGGCTTCCCGGTCAAGACGCCCGAAGAGTTCGACAAGGACGCCCAAGTGCCCAGAGCTGTTCCTCCGAATCTCTTGAGCAGGAAGTTTCACCTGTTGGCATCCCATCTGCGGAGTTCCACGCGGACATGTGCGCAGATTGCAGCAATGTTGCTGGCACAGCGTGTGATAGACCTGCCGAAGGACATTGACGCTCTCCTGGCCCTCGAGGAGATTGAGGGCAGGGGTTCTACAGCGCCAGTTGTCAGAAACCCCACTGAGGTCAACGAGCACCAGTTCCAAGACCCACCCAGCACTGTCTCACTGACAGGAAATAGGGGATGGGGCAACGAGGTGTGCAGAACAGGCAGACGACCAGGAGTTGCCATTGGACGAGATGCCAGATGGGGTGGTCGACCACACGACAGCCAGGTGTGCAGCTGCTGCTTGCGTAAGTGATTTTGGGGTGGTGGACTTCAGCGAGCACGGGCATGTGCGTGCTGGCACCATCCAGAACCGCGCCTACGAGGCCTTGAGAATGAAGATGAAGGATCACCTCACCGAGGTCCAGACCCTGCAGATGGCACAGGTACAGCCAATATGCAAGCTAGTGAGCGCCACTCTCTGTGAGGGTCTGGCGCTGGTGTCCTCTGGAGGTGAGTTGATGCTTTATCGAGCAATTATCATGGACACTTGGGCCAACTGCAACATCATTGCTATCGCCGTGGTGAGGCGACTCGGGCTCACCGTCTACGAGTCTGGCACTGGGGCCAAGGTTACGAGATGTGACAACAGCCCTACCAAGTTCACCCACTACTGTTACGTGGATGTGATACTGGCAGCAGGCACGCCACACATGACTCTTCATCGGTGTCACAAACCACGGCTTATCGTGTACCTCAGCCGGGTTGTGACACTTGCTGTAGCAGTCTCTGTGACGAACGTATGACACGCGCAGTACGATACGCGCGAGGAGTTATGACAGTGACGGGATACGGAAATACGGATGGGTGTTACACTTGTTTGGAGATAGCGAGAATATGTAGGGCGGCGTAGCAGGGTGAGCCAGACGCTCATTTTTGTTTTGCCTTCGTAACAGTGATTCCGAAAATAGCCAGGACTCGCTTAAGACCGCGAAAACAGCAGTGTTATGATATAATTCGTAAGATACAGTATTCTTCTGCTTGTAAAGATATACATTTGTGGACTTGTCCTTGTGCGACTGCGTCAGAACTGTAATTAACAGTCTTTTTCAAAACAAAAATGTGCCTTGTTACAGACATGTCGTCTGTAATGCTGAGAGTTCAACAGCAGTCCTGAAGAACGAGACCTCTGAATGGTGATGCCAGGGACGGATTTGTCCGTACTGGTAAGCCTTGGAAGAGGTTGAGTGAAGCAGGCTGTTGCGACACTCGAAGTTCACCAGTCTTGCAAAGTACAGCGACAGCGATCACAGCGGAACCAGTTGCTAATTTTGCAAACATGATTGCAGCGTTGAGAATTGTGTACTGGGCTATTTCGGGAAGTGACATCCTGCTGGAGCAAAGCACCAGACGGTAAAGCCAGGGACGGATTCATCCGTACTGGTACGCCTGAAGGCGTGGAGCGAAACAGGACTGTCAGTGGACACTATCACGACAGCATTCTTTGTAGTCACTTGACTCATGCTGGCGTTCTGCTGACTTACTGCGTGGACCAGAGACACTGAGGGCAGAGGCAACCTTGCTGGACATCTGGGAGAGCCAATATAAGACCGGGTCACAGATGGAACCTTGCTCACCAGTCTTGGACGAGATTATCCTGGCAGTGATTGCTACTTAGAGCAAAGCACTGAAAGGTGAGGCCAGGGACGGATTCATCCGTACTGGTAAGCTGGGAAGTGTGGAGTGAAAAGAGCCTTCACACCAGTATCTCTTCTCCATCGGGAAGGTAGCAACGGAATCCAAGACTGACCGTCAGGAGCAACAAAGGGCAGAGAGGCGTGCCCAGAGAGCGATACGAGTGAGCCAGCACTTTACAGAGCTGGAAGGAGAGGAAGGGGCTGCCGGTGGCCAGCCTGAGGCTCAAGTACTAGTACAGCCTGAGGCACAAGCACCAGCACAACTGCAAGCCCAGGCCCAGGAGCCGATAGTAATCTTTGAGGAAGACATGGAGTACACTGACTCCACTCGCGTCAACCTTGGTACGCTGCCCAACTACACGGGCACCAAGGAAGAAGATCGGCCCAAGTTCCTGAGGGAGTTCGCCGACATGTGCGAGAATTTCGTACGGCAGCACAACGCCAACGTCAGGAGGAGGCTCAGGTCCGGGGCTGGCACTCTCACCGAAGCACAGATGAAGACCCTGAGAGAGACTCCCCCTGACGTTGAATATCTGTGGGACATCGTCCCTGCGTGTCTGGCTGGAGAGAACTCACAAGCTCTCAGCTGGTGGCGCGAGAACTATGAAAGAGGGGGGGTAGTGGCCTCCAACATGGACCGAGTCCTAAAGGACACTAGCGAGCATGGCCCACTCGAGGGTACCATTCCGTGCGCTAGGCCCCCTTTCAATGAGATGAACACTGGCACCACGTGGGTGATAGCGAGGCCGGTGACGGACCAAGACACCCAAGGGGAGGTTTCCGACGAATATCTGACTGATGGAACCTCCTGAAAGGCTTGACGGGACGTGATGGCACCCGTGATACCCAGTACTTCTACGCGCTCAGGGGCTTCATCGCTGCCCTTGACAAGAAGTTCATGATGAAAGGGACTCAAGAGAAAGTGGATCTGTTGACACAGAAGCCACAGGAGGTGGGGCAGGATGGGCTGACCTACATGAAGATGTGCCAACGCAGGGAGATGCAGCTCAACACTGGGAAGGTGTTGAGCGATGAAGAGCTGCGTACCTTCATCGAGGACTGCGTGGACAACCTACGCATCAAGGTCTTCCAGACGCGGGTGAAGGAGCAACTGAGGGCACAGTTCCCGCCACCCAATCGGGTGACCTGGAAGGACCTGGAGGCCATCGTCGAGGTTCAAGACAAGCTCAAGGGCGATGCAGAGTCTTGGATCCTCATCTTCCTCCAGGAGATCACCAGACGGTGTGGCTGCCAGTACTCCACCTGGGAGGCGCGACAACATGGCCTTGACCTCAAGGCCATAAAGAACTCGATCAAGAAGATTGAGTCCTCTGAGGTGGTGCAGTCAGGCGAACCGGAGAACAGCAAGAAGGCAGATACACCACCTTCTAAGAAGATGAAGAAGGAGGTGAATGTGGCCGAAAGAGCTAAGAAGGCCTCCTACAACAAGACACCACCGCCAGCAGAGGGCGTGCGTACGAACGACAAGCCCAAGTGCTTGCGCTGCTTTGGAGGGGGCTGGCATGAGTCCGATCCCGAGCAGTGCAGGAGTGGTTATAAACACGTCAAGATGCCTGCTGGATTCCACGAGAGCAGGCTTGGTTCCAGCAAGTGGTGGGACGCGGAGAACGCCGCCCTGCGCATGTACAATCTGAAGAACCGCTTCAAGAACTCTGACTGGGGCATCCTGGTGACGGACTGGCAGCAGCTGTCCAACGACGAGAAAGACAAGTACAGAGCCAAACAGGCACCGGAGGACAAGCAGAAGGGCGCCACTGGCAATCCTGAGGCGTTGAAGGCAGAGTACCGGGGCATGGTGGCTGCTAGGAAGACTGCCAGTCGTGCGGGCAGTGTGAAGTCGCAGGTGCTGTCCGAGGATGAGGGCTCCGACGAGGAACCAGTCGCAGCGCACGTCGCGGAGAGGGAGACTCACACCGTCGATGCACGCGCGCACCACCATGGCAGCGCAGGGGTAGGAGTGTCGTCTGGCCCTCCAACCGAGTTACTCTCAGCTATGGCCGAGGAGATGGGCGAAGAGGAGCTCTCGAGCGCCCTCAACACTCTGGGTCTGGGGGCACTCCCCGAGACGCTGTGCAAGAGTGCGGAGTCTGAACTCACGGCGGCTCCAGCGGTAGCCCTGGGAAGTACCCAACGCATGAGGGGCTTCCCAGTGAAGACACCCGAGGAGTACGAGGCAGACGCACAGGTGCCCATGGCGCCTGCGGCGGACGAGATGCAGAGGAAGGTGCAGCTCATGGCCTCCGTGATCAAGAGTCTGGGAGCAGCTTTCCGTAAGCTAGCTGCTGGACTCGTAGCAGAGGGTCGCATAACAGCTCCAAGGGGTGTGGAGACCTTGGTGGAACTGGCTGAGAACAACCAGCTCCCCGTGCCGACAGCCTCAGCAGCAGACTGTCAGGACATCAGCGACGATGATGACGATTGCCCGGGCATGGAGTCGGGCGACGACAGTGACGAAGAAGAGGTTCCTCTGGACGAGATGCCGGAGGACATGGTGGAGCAGCCCAGGAAGGGGAGGACGACGGTGCATGTAACCGCTGCAGCGGCCACCGTCCAGGAGAGCTACGGGGGGAGAGACTTCAGCGAGAGGGGCGAGCTGCACGCAGGGACCATGGAGGCCAAGGCGTACGAGCTATTGAAGAAGAAGATGCTCAGTGGTCTTACAGAGGAACAGCTCACTGCCATGGCACAGGTCCAGCCTGTATGCAAGCTCCTGAACGAGTCTTTGGCACAAGGGATGGCGCTGATGGCCTCCGGAGGCCTGCTCATGTTGTACAAAGCGCTTCTTCTGGATACGGGAGCCAACTGCAACATTATTCCTATCAGGACAGCCAACAGGTTGGGCTTGACCATCTTTGATGCAGAGACAGGGGCCAGGGTGGCTAGATGTGATGGCAGCCCTGCGGAATTCACCAAGTACTGCTACGTGGATGTGGTTCTCGCCGCGGGCACGCCGTACATGACTCTGCATCGGCTCCACGCCTTCGTCACCTACACCAACGACACTACGTGGGACTTCTTGGTGGGCACGGGACGGACCCCTGAAGAACGCCCTCAAGTTGACCATCGACCTCTACAGAGGCATCGCCACTTCTGAGGCCGCGGTGTCACTGGGCATGAAGGAGAAGGTCACGCTGCCGTTGATCGAGTTGACGCCGCCCGTCGATGCAAGGAGCAAGCGGAACGAAGACCCGAGAGTGTGCCTGGCGACCGAGATCTTCGACGTCGATGCCACGGCAGCGCGCACTCTTGCCCCCGCTTTTGAGGATTGCGCGCTACCACCACGTGAAGCGGTGTCCCTGGACACAAAGGGAGAGGACCGCCTGGCCCTCGCAGGGGAGAGGTGTGCGCCTGCACCTTGTGCATTCTCGCGAAACCACCCCGAGCTAATGGACAGCCTGGCGTCATGGCTAGAGGAGATGAGGCTGAGAAGGTTCAACTCGGAGGAGAAGGAGAGGCTCGAGGCGCGCTGCCAGTCTATGGTGGAGGCGGGCTTCCTGAGACCCAGCTCAATGATGCAAGGCGAGCTCACTGGGCGAGTCAGCTCGCACACCGAGAGCTCAACGTACGAACCTCCGGCGCCTGGTACGTCCTTGACAGACCAGATGTTGGGCATGCTACAAGCATCATCACGCAGCCAGCGGGAAGCCAATGTGGCGACCAGAGGTGAGTGGTCCAGTGCTGAAGAGCCAGAGGCGAGGGGGTCCAACACGCCAGCCAGCCTGGCTACGACTCAGTCAGACCCTCGCTATCCAGACCTCACGCTGGAGCAAGAGGCCGCGAGCGAAGCTGACTTCAAGCTGGCCAGCGTACAGCCATGGGTGGGCATGGCAGTGAACCCGTGGGACTACCAAGACAAGGAGAGCAGATGGTCTCAGCAACGCTTGTACATCGACCGCACGGGCTATGCTCGTCTGTGCACACTCTGCGAAGAGGGCGATGGAGGTGGTGTGGACGCAGGATTTGTGCGGGTCAAGTTCTCGCGTTGTGGAGAATACAAGACCATCCTGGAGACGGAGCTACTGTGGCCCGACTTTACGTTGGTGGACCAGAAGGTTGACAAGGAGACGAAGATACCCTCAGAGACCTGGACCACAAGGGCGAGCGGCAGGAAGGACAACGACCAGGTCCCACTCCCTGACTGTGGTGCCCATCGGGAGGCTGGAAGGTACACGATGGCGAGTGTTCAGGAGATCCTCAACACCCATCAGACGTACCCAGGGGTCGTGACGGGCAAGCTCATGTGGGACAAGGTGGCGCGCCAGTTCTGCGTACTCAGCGAGCACACTCGCGCCCAATGGGATCTCATGGAGCGCATGGTACGTCACACCATGGAAGGCGCCACCAGCATGACCCCCATGGGTAAGATGACTGGCGAGTTCCAGCTGCCTTTTTACTATGAGAAGGACCAGCGCTGGCAGTACCAGCATCTAAAGTACGTACAGCGAGTGGACATCGCTGACCTTCGAGCTCGTCTGAAGGTGAGGTACGACATGGAGGTGGCTGGTGTGGAGGACGAGAATGCGAAGGTGGTCCCGCGGCTCACGCTGTCAGACGCGGCGGACAAAGTGGGGAAGTTCTACCCGGTGACAGATGGGGAAGGAGGCAGTGGCGAGGTGTTCAGCACGAACGCCGCCGCCGTGGAGTACCTACACCTGGGGGACAACACGAGAGTGATGCTCGGTGCATGCAAGACAGAGGAGCAAGCACAGGACGCGCTGGACACTTATGGGGCCAGAAGAAACCCTCCAGTGCGCACATCCAAGACTCTCAGGACGTCGAGGACAGTCAGGGGGGATGAGGCAGGGCCATCTGGCTCCACACCGCCACCATCCTCGGCCACGCTTCGTTTACGGCATCAAACCTGGCCCAACGGCGTCTTCGACCCTGCCATGTTAGAGTACCACGCTGCAGTGTTCCAGGGTACCTACGAGCCAGAGTCGCCCACTCGCAGCGAGAACACAGCTGGGGAAGCCAACTGGCTGGATCTGGGAGGGATCTCAGAGTTCACGGCGCTGCATGGACAGACGGTCTTCCTCATCCAGTACCGTTGTTTCATGGGCGAGATCGAGTTCCAACTTGGGAAGCCCTTCGCGCAGCGAGGAAAAGGGGTGCACACGCAGCAACTCAGCAGCCAGACTCTGCACCAGTACTCCTCCTCCGCAGGAGTGGGACAAAGGGGAGAGTTTCTGCCTCTGGGTGGGCAGTCGAAAGGCTGCACGGGAGGACTCCTCGGCACCTTGCAGAAACATATGGAGCATCTGGTTGATCGTACCCAACTCTTGGAGATCGCCAGGAGCCATTTGAGCGATGGCCCGCGGCAGGGCACCCTACGGGTTTTCACGACCCGTGCCAACGCCCGGTCCAAGGCCGTATATTACCTCTTCGAGGACAATCGCTACTACCGCGAGCGAGGACCCAGTAACATGGCGTTCACCTTGGAGTACCTCTCCTCAGGAACGCGCAAGTTCGACTGCTGTAGCTGGGAGACCTGGAACAAGGTGGCAGTGATGCACCGAGAACCATTGTCTGCGTTCACATCCTCGGTGGGCCCGGCGTTGCTAGCTGAGGCACGTCGGGCGGAGGTGCAGGTGCGTCTTCGAAACGACTTCATGAGGTGCCTGGACCCAATCGAGGGAGAGGATGCAGGAAGTGAGGAGGGAGATGGCAGCATCTCGGGATACTCTTCCGACCTCGTGGCTGCTGAGGGTGTGAGCACTCACACGTGTCGCACCAGAACACCATCGCCGCAGACAGAGGATGAAGACAGCGTGGAGGTCATCAGTGAAAGACTTGTTGGACTGTCTGCCAGTTTGGCACAAGGGCAGGCCGAGGTCGCAGCAAACCACCTCACCATGGCGGCTTTCTCGGAATCGATACGGGCACGTCAGGATATCATCAGAGAATATGAAGAACGACCTCGTGCTGCCCGCGCAACTGCGAGGATGAGCACGCTTGGGCCAGACTGCCCGGGGCTTGATGGTCGTGATGGCGCGCGAGCCACGCCCACGCCGGCACTCTACTCTGGCCGAGTTCTCGGCGGGATATCGACCAGGGGCTTGGAGTGCAACATGGCACAGAGACCAGAGCACCAGTCGATCAACGACATTCTGAGATCCCCGGCACATTCCGTCTGCACGCAGCAGACTGAAGCCGTGCCTCCAGCTGCGCAAGAGCAGGACTCCGTTTCGTACGTGCCATCAACCCCGAGCTCTACAGCACCCAGCAGCCCGGAGCGTTCCAGTGGCTTCGTTGCGCATGTCGACACTCGACCTTCAGGCCATCCTGCGGCGCGCCCACAGAGTCCGAGTGAGAGTGCCGTACAGCAGCGTTCGCCACGAGCTGGTCAGCGCAGGAGGAGATCTCCGAGCCCCAGGGAAGGCGCTCATCGTCAGGACGCGGCTCGCGGTCGACATGCCGGCATTGGCGCGTCGCGTGCTCCCCAGAGACGCCAAAGTTATGATGAAATCTGGGAGGAGAGGAGAAGGGAGAGCGCACTGGGGCCTTTTCAAGGGGGCACCGGGCCAGCTGCAGCCCGGCGCGCCCGTTACTGAGAAGCAGCCCCGGCGAAAAGCCGGGCACGCGGCCCGCCAATGATAGGCGGGCGAAGCGCACTCAGGTGTGCTTCCTGCTCGTAGGGGTGTTCGTGCGCTTGCATTGGCCGCAGCTGCCTCATTTTGCAGTAATGGCAGTGTGGATGGCTATGGAGGTATTCAGATTTCTTGGTGAGGTCGTCGGCTGCTGGGCATTCCACGCTGAAGTGCCCCGCAGAGCCATGGCACACGCATTGTGGGCCATGCGCGCAGCACCACGCGAGCCATGGGCACATCAACAGGCGCCTCTGCGAGTGCTGTTGGAGCTGGCCAGGCACCTACTGCTGTTGACCAAGGGGGCCCTTGAGGTAGCTGGGCTCAGCCACGCCCGGCGTGGGCTGTGGCACGTGCCATTGCTACGGTTCTGTCTCGCCATGCTCGCCATGCACTTCACGCACATGGTCGGCACTCTGGGGTGCGTCTTGACAGTTGGCGCCCACATTGTCCACCATGGGTTGCCATGCTCCGGCTTGATTTACAATGTTGGCACATTCGCCACGCTGGAGACTCAGATAGGTCGCGCGCTGGCGGTCGCCCAGCGGATCTTGGCCGCAGGGCCGGCTACGCTGGCCGCTGTTCCTCGGCGCATGCAGAAGCCGCGCTTTGCCGCCCGACTGCAGCGCCTGCAGTTCACAGCCGCTTGCTACCAGGTGGCGCACTGTGTCTATGTGATATCGGTCTTGGCGCTGGTGGTCTACGTGTCTGCGGGAGGAGGCCTGGGCCGTATGCAAGGGGGGTGGAGGATGTTGACTTGCATACTGACCCTTCACCCTCCAGTTAAACCAGTGGGGACCAGCAGAATTTTAAAACTTTTGCTGCTACTAGCGGTGGCTGCTTGGGTGGCCGCTGTGGCCCCTGGGGAGTTTCAGGGCGTGCTGACGAAGGGATCGTGCTCGGGCTCGCCGACCAGATCTATCAGGACCGCCTGGGAAGACCAGAGGTCTTCGCGCCAATGGGACACCGGATGGGAGGCTATGGTGGCAGAGCGAGACGAGGTGCTTCCGCACACAGTGCTGGACACGTTACAGCCAGGGGGCACGACCAGGGTCACCAAGGACGAGGCCGCGTGGCTGGACACCGAGCTCAATGCCACCTTTGGAGGACATCCCGAGTTCACCGAGGAGAATTGGGAGGAGATGCGCAACGTGGTAATGAGGTGCAGCTACTGCTTCGCCAACAAGCCACAGGACATCAAAGGCTACCATGGGGGCGCGGCACATGCGACCTTCGCCATCCCTTTCAAGGACGAGACCAAGGTAGCTTACCAACGACCGAGGAAATACAGCCCGGGAGAGCAGGAGATCATCGACCTGCACTGCAAGGAACTGCTGGAATATGGCTTCATCGAGCCGGCTTCGTTCGCAGCACTGCAGACACGCCAGCAACGTGGTGGTCGCGGGGAAGAAGGATCACGACACTGGACAGTGGACCTCGACGAGATTCTGCGTCGACCTCCGGAATACGAACCGGTTGTCGCTGAAGGATAACACGTTGCCACATCGTCCAGAAGAGCTCTACCAGCGCGTGGCCAAGGCCAAGTTCAAGACTACCCTGGACGCGACCAAGGCGTTCCACCAGATTCCCATGACCACTGAGGAGGACAGGGACAAGACAGCGTTCTGGTGGGGCAACCAGCTCTATCGCTACACATCCATGCCGTTTGGAGCAGCTGGAGCAACCGCAGCCTTCATCAGGATCATGGACTACGAGCTACGCCACCTGCAACACTGCACGGTGGCGTACGTCGATGACGTGTGCATATACTCAGACACCGCTGAGCAGCACATCAAGGATGTGGAAGCCGTGCTTCGCACTTTGGGGGATGCAGGGATACGTCTGCATTCGGGCAAGTCGACCTTCGGGTCAGCCACGGTGGACTTCTTGGGCTACCGCATCGGCTATAACACCATTGGCGCACAGGACATCAAGTGCAAGGCCATCCAAGAGCTGCCCAAGCCCGAGGATAAAACTGGAGTACGCTCCATCCTTGGACTCATGAACTATTACAAAGGTCTGGTGGGGGAACCCATGGGACCCAACTACTCAGAGATGGCGCGACCATTGAACGACTTGCTCAGAAAGGAAGTGTTGGATGTCAAGGAAGCTTGGGGGAAGGATCAGGACCAGGCATTGCAAGCATTGAAGGACGCCCTATGTTCGGGGAGGTGTTTGAAGCCCATTGATTACAGCAAGCCCATCTTCCTCTACACAGACTGGAGTAACCATGGCATTGGCGCAGTGCTGGGGCAGAAGGACGAGAATGGCGTAGAGCACATCTGTGTGGTCATCAGTCGCTCGCTGTCGAAGACCGAGAGACAGTACGCGAGCTTCCAGGGTGAGATGCTGGCAGTGGTGTGGGCCATCCGCACATTACGACAGTACCTGCACGGGATACACTTCACGCTGATCACCGACCATTCGCCGCTCACAACACTCATGGAGAAAGGGGACCTACAAGGTCAACACCTACGCTGGGCCATCAGCCTCCAGGAGTTTGAGTTCACGGTCCAGTACCGACCAGGTCCGAAGAATGAGAACGCGGATGTGCCATCCAGGTACCCACTACTGCCCAGCACCGCAGACGAGACTGGTGCCCGTTTGGATCGTGAAGGGGACCGAGCCAGGGAAGCGGGGCGTGCCGAGAGGCCAACGCGCTGTTTCACAGACAACATTTGCTTGGAAGTGACCAGGGAGCCACCACTTGGTCCCGAAGTAAGCCCAGAAGCCCAGGTGGCCAACTACTGCGAGAACATGGTCAGGGAGCAGCTGGGGACCAACGCAGTCCATCGACTGTTTGATGTGCACTACCAAGAAGAGCTGGAGTGCAACAAGGGGGTCATGTTTGACACTGACCACCCGGAAGTGGCCAGGTGCTCGGGCAGGTTGACTCGAGTCGCCTGGGATGCCCTCAGCCAGGTCCGGCCGATCAGGGGTATGCATTCCGGAGGCTCACCGGCGATATACGGCGACGAGACCATGGAGGGTGGTAAGCTCAAAGTGCCGAAGAAGATCGACACGAGAGTGATTGACAAGAGCTTCTTCCGGGAAGCCAGAGAAGAGGGCGTGGTCTGCTATGAGCCGTGTGGGGGCCTGTGTGCTGGACTAGAAATGCTCTTGCGCTGCGGAGTTAAGGTTAACAAGTACCTCTACCAGGACATCTCGAAGTCCAGCCAGACGGTAGCCAGGGCCAGGTGCATGGCGCTCAGTCGCCGTCATCCTGATTTGTTCCGTGCCGAGGCAGCCCACTTGGAGCAACTGCCCAGCAACATCGAAGACACCAGCCTCATTGACCTTGTGCATGCAGGGGCATTGAGTGGAGAGCAGTGGGTCATGGTGTGTGGATATCCATGCCAGGACCTGTCACCAGCTGGTAAGCTGGCTGGTCTGGAGGGCAGGCACAGCAGACTGTTCTACCAGGCAGTGCGAGTCCTCTCCACGCTGCAACAGCTGCAGCCTCAGAGACCGCCAGCATATGTGCTAGAAAACAGGGCTGTCACACAGGGAGAACTCGAAGATCAGGAAGGAGGTGTTTCCCATCATCAACAGCGTGGTGGGCCAGCCGGTGTCCTTTGACGCGGCGCGCGCGGGATCATACGCGCATCGTCTACGAGCATATTGGAGCAATCTGTTCCAGAATCAGCAGTTCAATCTGGTGATGGAGCGGGTGGACAGACCGCCAGACAGATACGTGCGCGATATTCTGCAGCGAGGCTGGAAGCCGCGCAGGGTCGTCACAGGAGACAGGAAGCCTCACTACACCGCCAACGTTGTAGGGGAGCCTATGAGGGTATTGCCAACCATCTTGGCGACGCAAAACTCTCGTGCTTTTCGCGCGCCTCGCGCAGGCACAGTGGTGAGGAAGGGAGATGATGATGAAGTGGGGGAGACCAGAGAGGTTAACCTGGATGAGAAGGCAGTGGCCATGGGGTACAGCGCAGGTGAGCTGCGCGCAGCACATGGCATGAAAGACGAAGAATTGGCAGGAGTGCTTGGCCTTGCTATGGACCGAAGAGCAATGGAGCTATTGTATGCGGTTGCCGAGGTCAGCACGACCAAACTGCCGAAGAGTGAAGAGGGTGAGGAGGAGGAACATGGCACGCTAGTTGCCATCCCTATCGCGAAATCCACCAAGGTGGCTGCCACCTCCGAGGGCACGGCTGAGCCGGTGCGAGCACAACTAGCAGAGTGGATCACCAGTTCCAGCGGCTACACCCAGCAAGTCGCGCGACGCCTCAGCCATCAGGACTGGGAAGAACGACTGCAACGCATGTGCAGCCAAGGACAGAAAGGTACGCAGGGGCTAGGCACCGCCGACGCTGTTCCACGCCGCAGACAGTGGAAGATGGCCTCCATGAAGCTTGCGGGCTACGAGGCACGTCACCGGCAGGCCTTTTCAAGACCTGGAGGCAAGCCAGCAGAGACGAGCTCAGCCCCAGAGTGGGCACCAGTGACAAAGGAGAAAGAGATGAGGCTGCCTAAGCTGCCTGACACTACGAGAATGGTTGCCATGCTAGCCAGCGTAACCAACCAGGAGTCACTCCGAGAAAGATACCCCGATGTACACGAGGACGAGCTATGCCTCGCGTGGGTCAAGACAGGAGGAAGAGTGGAGGTGCCCAAGGAGGAGTATCACAGGGTAAGGAAGAGAGCAGCGCGCCACCGTTGGGACGAGCTCATAGGCGAGTTATACATGGTCACTGTCAGTGGTAAGGAGCTGCTGGTGCCCAAGCCCTGTGACAGGATTCAGTTGGTGCGTGAGTACCATGAGAGGACTGGCCATTGGGGCATCAGGCGGACGTTGAACCTGTTGTGGCAACGCCATTACTGGGCAGGCATGAAACAGGATGTGCAAGCAGTGGTCACTCAGTGCCAGACTTGCCAGAGGGTGAAGACGCACTATGCACGGGAGGAGGCGAATCTCACGCCGCTGGAAATCAAGTCCTTCATGTACCGCTGGTCCCTGGATTTAGCTTGGCCTACGAAACGCACCACGAAGGCTGGGAACCAACGCGTCTTGGTCATGATTGAGCACTACACGCGATTCGTCGTGTGTGTTCCAATCCCCGATAAGGAGGCCGCCACCATCGCCAGCGCATTTCGCTATCATGTCCTATCCGTGTTTGGGGCGCCTGCAGAATGTTTGGTGGATGGGGGCACAGAGTTTGAAGGTGAGTTCTCTGCTCTATGCAAGCAGTGTCTCATTGACCGAAGTGTGACTTCACCGAGTTCCCCAGAGAGCAATGGCTTAACTGAACGGGTGGTACGCACCCTCAAGTTTTGCTTCAAGAAGATGGCCCTCGACAAGGGCCTGGACTTCGAGTGGGATGAGATGCTCTGGTCACTCGTACTCAGCTACAACGCAGCTAGGCAGCAGTCCACTGGAGTGGCGCCATTCACCTTGCTGTTCGCTCAGGAAGCCACGGTGCCACCGGATCTTCGTGCTCGACCCGAGTTGGACTTTGGGAAGCAGGAGGAGAAGACACTGGCTGATGATCTATTACAGCGAGCCGCCATCGTGAAGAGGCTCATGGTACATGCAGGGTGCAACCTGGAGATCGCTCAGCACCGCGACACTTTACGGTACGAGCACAGGAGGAGTGGCAGTTACGAGCCGAAGCCGCACCAGTTCAAGGCAGGCGATTTCGTATATATACGACAACAACCGCGCTCTGGCATGGAGGTAGCCACCAAGCCAGCCATCCTGAAGATAGTCAAGGTGCAAAGAGATGGAGTGGTAGTGTTGGAGGACAGCACGAAGCTGCGGGAGAAGAGCACGGTGCAAAATATTGCACCATGTCACCTACAGGTGAAAGACCAGTACGACTGCAGTGCAGCCATTCCCAGCAAGCATCTCGCGTGTGAGGCGTGCATGCGGACAGATGGGGAGGCAGCCATGTTGCTGTGTGACACCTGTAACCGTGGTTATCACACGTGGTGTCTGAATCCAGCGTTGGATGGAGTACCTGAAGGGGATTGGCAATGTCCCAAGTGCTTAGGTGGGACCGTGGTGGCAGCTGCCGCCGAGGTGAGCGCGTCAATCGTCGACAAGATGGCGGCCATGGAGCTGCAGCTGAGAGAGAAGCTGGGATCAGATGTGGTATTGTTGCCTGCAGACGTGGGTCCGCATCGTGCGGTGAGGCCGGGACGTGAAGACCCATGGCAGGCGCTGACCTCGCGGCAGATGCTCAGAAAAGAAGGGAGCATGGGGGATCTTCCTGACAGAGTGGCCTGGGGAAACCAGGGGGAGCTCAGCAGGGTGATCACAGAAGTGATGCCGGGATTCTGGCATGAGGGCCATCGCACCATCTTGAGCAGGAAGTGTGCAGAGCAGCACGCTCGCGCGAGGAGTCTCCGCAAGACGTCCACGGTGCAGGCCATGAGCCCCGAGGAAGTGCAGAAGAGAGGAGATGTCACACAACTGAGCAGAGCTCAG
The DNA here is from genome assembly GCA_001247695.2 of Cymbomonas tetramitiformis. NCBI lineage: Eukaryota > Viridiplantae > Chlorophyta > Pyramimonadophyceae > Pyramimonadales > Pyramimonadaceae > Cymbomonas > Cymbomonas tetramitiformis. Next base: position 1,083 of record LGRX02026955.1, on the reverse strand, counting down.
GTGAAGATTGCCAGCCAACTGGATTGGGGCTTAGAGTTGGTGATGACAGTTCCTCAGGAGGTCAGACGTTTGGCGCACGAGGTGACTTGGGAGAAGATCACACAGGTATGGGATCCTTGGGCTGGCACAGGTGTCATTGACAAGGTTATGTCGCTGGAATGGCCTCACCTGAAGGTTATGAACAATGATTGGAATCCGCAGTTGAAGTGGCACGAAGCCCTTAATGCTTTACAACCGGGCAATTATCGAGCCTGGAAGGAGAAGTATGGGGTGTGTGACGCGGTGGTGACTTCACCCTGGTTCGCAGTGCTGGATATTGCGTTGCCATTGGCGGTACTGGCCAGCCGAGTGGTGGCTTGTATTCATGTGCCATCGCACTACATGACAGATATGACAGAAAGCAGGGCACAATACTTTCGTAAGCTGTGTCACGCTGGACGCTTACATGTGATTGGGCATTTGGAGCATGGACCTATTGGCAGAAGATGCATGTGGGTCATGGTGTTTCGCAACCCTTTGACAAGAGCCAGGATGTTGCGAGGAGGAGAAGCTTCTGGAGTGGGTATGTTTACCTTCAGCATGGGCAAGTTCGCAATGGATGGCGTTACGACAGAAGATGCTGAGCAAGCTCTTGTCTAATGTCTGTGCTGTCAGTGGCAGCTACAGATGGGGGATGTTGAGAAAAAGAGCTTGCATAAGTTGTGAGAAAAGATAAAGAGATATCAAAAATTTTGAGATTTTTGTATAGTTACAGTAGCAAGCTAACTGTGCAGTCATATAAGGAAACATATGCAAAGCCGAGCTAGTATTGTGGAGGCACTGACAATAAGTAAGACTGTCTAGTAGTAGGGCTAGAGGGTTGTGCTTTGTGTGGACGCTTCGTGCATAAGTTCGCGACAGCTGTCACAAACCACGGCTTATCGTGTACCTCAGCCGGGTTGTGACACTTGCTGTAGCAGTCTGTGACGAACGTATGACACGCGCAGTACGATACGCGCGAGGAGTTATGACAGTGACGAGATACGGAAATACGGATGGGTGTTACACTTGTTTGGAGATAGCGAGAATAAGTAGGGCGGCGTA
>LGRX02026954.1:0-38659 GCA_001247695.2 Cymbomonas tetramitiformis | reverse complement strand
GCAGCCCGGCGCGCCCGTTACTGAGAAGCAGCCCCGGCGAAAAGCCGGGCACGCGGCCCGCCAATGATAGGCGGGCGAAGCGCACTCAGGTGTGCTTCCTGCTCGTAGGGGTGTTCGTGCGCTTGCATTGGCCGCAGCTGCCTCATTTTGCAGTAATGGCAGTGTGGATGGCTATGGAGGTATTCAGATTTCTTGGTGAGGTCGTCGGCTGCTGGGCATTCCACGCTGAAGTGCCCCGCAGAGCCATGGCACACGCATTGTGGGCCATGCGCGCAGCACCACGCGAGCCATGGGCACATCAACAGGCGCCTCTGCGAGTGCTGTTGGAGCTGGCCAGGCACCTACTGCTGTTGACCAAGGGGGCCCTTGAGGTAGCTGGGCTCAGCCACGCCCGGCGTGGGCTGTGGCACGTGCCATTGCTACGGTTCTGTCTCGCCATGCTCGCCATGCACTTCACGCACATGGTCGGCACTCTGGGGTGCGTCTTGACAGTTGGCGCCCACATTGTCCACCATGGGTTGCCATGCTCCGGCTTGATTTACAATGTTGGCACATTCGCCACGCTGGAGACTCAGATAGGTCGCGCGCTGGCGGTCGCCCAGCGGATCTTGGCCGCAGGGCCGGCTACGCTGGCCGCTGTTCCTCGGCGCATGCAGAAGCCGCGCTTTGCCGCCCGACTGCAGCGCCTGCAGTTCACAGCCGCTTGCTACCAGGTGGCGCACTGTGTCTATGTGATATCGGTCTTGGCGCTGGTGGTCTACGTGTCTGCGGGAGGAGGCCTGGGCCGTATGCAAGGGGGGTGGAGGATGTTGACTTGCATACTGACCCTTCACCCTCCAGTTAAACCAGTGGGTACCAGCAGAATTTTAAAACTTTTGCTGCTGCTCGCGGTGGCTGCTTGGGTGGCCGCTGTGGCCCCTGGGGAGTTTCAGGGCGTGCTGACGATGGGATCATGCTCGGGCTCGCCGACCAGATCTATCAGGACCGCCTGGGAAGACCAGAGGTCTTCGCGCCAATGGGACACCGGATGGGAGGCTATGGTGGCAGAGCGAGACGAGGTGCTTCCGCACACGGTGCTGGACACGTTACAGCCAGGGGGCACGACCAGGGTCACCAAGGACGAGGCCGCGTGGCTGGACACCGAGCTCAATGCCACCTTCGGAGGACATCCCGAGTTCACCGAGGAGAATTGGGAGGAGATGCGCAGCGTGGTAAGGAGGTGCAGCTACTGCTTCGCCAACAAGCCGCAGGACATCAAAGGCTACCATGGGGGCGCGGCACATGCGACCTTCGCCATCCCTTTCAAGGACGAGACCAAGGTAGCTTACCAACGACCGAGGAAATACAGCCCGGGAGAGCAGGAGATCATCGACCTGCACTGCAAGGAACTGCTGGAATATGGCTTCATCGAGCCGGCTTCGCAGCACTGCAGACACGCCAGCAACGTGGTGGTCGCGGGGAAGAAGGATCACGACACTGGACAGTGGACCTCGACGAGATTCTGCGTCGACCTCCGGAATACGAACCGGTTGTCGCTCAAGGATAACACGTTACCACATCGCCCAGAAGAGCTCTACCAGCGCGTGGCCAAGGCCAAGTTCAAGACTACCCTGGACGCGACCAAGGCGTTCCACCAGATTCCCATGACCACTGAGGAGGACAGGGACAAGACAGCGTTCTGGTGGGGCAACCAGCTCTATCGCTACACATCCATGCCGTTTGGAGCAGCTGGAGCAACCGCAGCCTTCATCAGGATCATGGACTACGAGCTACGCCACCTGCAACACTGCACGGTGGCGTACGTCGATGACGTGTGCATATACTCAGACACCGCTGAGCAGCACATCAAGGATGTGGAAGCCGTGCTTCGCACTTTGGGGGATGCAGGGATACGCCTGCATTCGGGCAAGTCGACCTTCGGGTCAGCCACGGTGGACTTCTTGGGCTACCGCATCGGCTATAACACCATTGGCGCGCAGGACATCAAGTGCAAGGCCATCCAAGAGCTGCCCAAGCCCGAGGATAAAACTGGAGTACGCTCCATCCTTGGACTCATGAACTATTACAAAGGTCTGGTGGGGGAACCCATGGGACCTAACTACTCAGAGATGGCACGACCATTGAACGACTTGCTCAGAAAGGAAGTGTTGGATGTCAAGGAAGCTTGGGGGAAGGATCAGGACCAGGCATTGCAAGCATTGAAGGACGCCCTATGTTCGGGGAGATGTTTGAAGCCCATTGATTGCAGCAAGCCCATCTTCCTCTACACAGACTGGAGCAACCATGGCATTGGCGCAGTGCTGGGGCAGAAGGACGAGAATGGCGTAGAGCACATCTGTGTGGTCATCAGTCGCTCGCTGTCGAAGACCGAGAGACAGTACGCGAGCTTCCAGGGTGAGATGCTGGCAGTGGTGTGGGCCATCCGCACATTACGACAGTACCTGCACGGGATACACTTCACGCTGATCACCGACCATTCGCCGCTCACAACACTCATGGAGAAAGGGGACCTACAAGGTCAACACCTACGCTGGGCCATCAGCCTCCAGGAGTTTGAGTTCACGGTCCAGTACCGACCAGGTCCGAAGAATGAGAACGCGGATGTGCCATCCAGGTACCCACTACTGCCCAGCACCGCAGACGAGACTGGTGCCCGTTTGGATCGTGAAGGGGACCGAGCCAGGGAAGCGGGGCGTGCCGAGAGGCCAACGCGCTGTTTCACAGACATCATTTGCTTGGAAGTGACCAGGGAGCCACCACTTGGTCCCGAAGTAAGCCCAGAAGCCCAGGTGGCCAACTACTGCGAGAACATGGTCAGGGAGCAGCTGGGGACCAACGCAGTCCATCGACTGTTTGATGTGCACTACCAAGAAGAGCTGGAGTGCAACAAGGGGGTCATGTTTGACACTGACCACCCGGAAGTGGCCAGGTGCTCGGGCAGGTTGACTCGAGTCGCCTGGGATGCCCTCAGCCAGGTCCGGCCGACCAGGGGTATGCATTCCGGAGGCTCACCGGCGATATACGGCGACGAGACCATGGAGGGTGGTAAGCTCAAAGTGCCGAAGAAGATCGACACGAGAGTGATTGACAAGAGCTTCTTCCGGGAAGCCAGAAAAGAGGGCGTGGTCTGCTATGAGCCGTGTGGGGGCCTGTGTGCTGGACTAGAGATGCTCTTGCGCTGCGGAGTTAAGGTTAACAAGTACCTCTACCAGGACATCTCGAAGTCCAGCCAGACGGTAGCCAGGGCCAGGTGCATGGCGCTCAGTCGCCGTCATCCTGATTTGTTCCGTGCCGAGGCAGCCCACTTGGAGCAACTGCCCAGCAACATCGAAGACACCAGCCTCATTGACCTTGTACATGCAGGGGCATTGAGTGGAGAACAGTGGGTCATGGTGTGTGGATATCCATGCCAGGACTGTCACCAGCTGGCAAGCTGGCTGGTCTGGAGGGCAGGCACAGCAGACTGTTCTACCAGGCAGTGCGAGTCCTCTCCACGCTGCAACAGCTGCAGCCTCAGAGACCGCCAGCATATGTGCTGGAAAACGTTTCTCCGCTGTCACACAGGGAGAACTCAAAGATCAGGAAGGAGGTGTTTCCCATCATCAACAACGTGGTGGGCCAGCCGGTGTCCTTTGACGCGGCGCGCGCGGGATCATACGCGCATCGTCTACGAGCATATTGGAGCAATCTGTTCCAGAATCAGCAGTTCAATCTGGTGATGGAGCGGGTGGACAGACCACCAGACAGATACGTGCGCGATATTCTGCAGCGAGGCTGGAAGCCGCGCAGGGTCGTCACAGGAGACAGGAAGCCTCACTACACCGCCAACGTTGTAGGGGAGCCTATGAGAGTATTGCCAACCATCTTGGCGACGCAAAACTCTCGTGCTTTTCGCGCGCCTCGCGCAGGCACAGTGGTGAGGAAGGGAGATGATGATGAAGTGGGGGAGACCAGAGAGGTTAACCTGGACGAGAAGGCAGTTGCCATGGGGTACAGCGCAGGTGAGCTGCGCGCGGCACATGGCATGAAAGACGAAGAATTGGCAGGAGTGCTTGGCCTTGCTATGGACCGAAGAGCAATGGAGCTATTGTATGCGGTTGCCGAGGTCAGCACGACCAAACTGCCGAAGAGTGAAGAGGGTGAGGAGGAGGAACATGGCACGCTAGTTGCCATCCCTATCGCGAAATCCACCAAGGTGGCTGCCACCTCCGAGGGCACGGCTGAGCCGGTGCGAGCACAACTAGCAGAGTGGATCACCAGTTCCAGCGGCTACACCCAGCAAGTCGCGCGACGCCTCAGCCATCAGGACTGGGAAGAACGACTGCAACGCATGTGCAGCCAAGGACAGAAAGGTACGCAGGGGCTAGGCACCGCCGACGCTGTTCCACGCCGCAGACAGTGGAAGATGGCCTCCATGAAGCTTGCGGGCTACGAGGCACGTCACCGGCAGGCCTTTTCAAGACCTGGAGGCAAGCCAGCAGAGACGAGCTCAGCCCCAGAGTGGGCACCAGTGACAAAGGAGAAAGAGATGAGGCTGCCTAAGCTGCCTGACACTACGAGAATGGTTGCCATGCTAGCCAGCGTAACCAACCAGGAGTCACTCCGAGAAAGATACCCCGATGTACACGAGGACGAGCTATGCCTCGCGTGGGTCAAGACAGGAGGAAGAGTGGAGGTGCCCAAGGAGGAGTATCACAGGGTAAGGAAGAGAGCAGCGCGCCACCGTTGGGACGAGCTCATGGGCGAGTTATACATGGTCACCGTCAGTGGTAAGGAGCTGCTGGTGCCCAAGCCCTGTGACAGGATTCAGTTGGTGCGTGAGTACCATGAGAGGACTGGCCATTGGGGCATCAGGCGGACATTGAACCTGTTGTGGCAACGCCATTACTGGGCAGGCATGAAACAGGATGTGCAAGCAGTGGTCACTCAGTGCCAGACTTGCCAGAGGGTGAAGACGCACTATGCACGGGAGGAGGCGAATCTCACGCCGCTGGAAATCAAGTCCTTCATGTACCGCTGGTCCCTGGATTTAGCTTGGCCTACGAAACGCACCACGAAGGCTGGGAACCAACGCGTCTTGGTCATGATTGAGCACTACACGCGATTCGTCGTGTGTGTTCCAATCCCCGATAAGGAGGCCGCCACCATCGCCAGCGCATTTCGCTATCATGTCCTATCCGTGTTTGGCGCGCCTGCAGAATGTTTGGTGGATGGGGGCACAGAGTTTGAAGGTGAGTTCTCTGCTCTATGCAAGCAGTGTCTCATTGACCGAAGAGTGACTTCACCGAGTTCCCCAGAGAGCAATGGCTTAACTGAACGGGTGGTACGCACCCTCAAGTTTTGCTTCAAGAAGATGGCCCTCGACAAGGGCCTGGACTTCGAGTGGGATGAGATGCTCTGGTCACTCGTACTCAGCTACAACGCAGCTAGGCAGCAGTCCACTGGAGTGGCGCCATTCACCTTGCTGTTCGCTCAGGAAGCCACGGTGCCACCGGATCTTCGTGCTCGACCCGAGTTGGACTTTGAGAAGCAGGAGGAGAAGACACTGGCTGATGATCTGTTACAGCGAGCCGCCATCGTGAAGAGGCTCATGGTACATGCAGGGTGCAACCTGGAGATCGCTCAGCACCGCGACACTTTACGGTACGAGCACAGGAGGAGTGGCAGTTACGAGCCGAAGCCGCACCAGTTCAAGGCAGGCGATTTCGTATATATACGACAACAACCGCGCTCTGGCATGGAGGTAGCCACCAAGCCAGCCATCCTGAAGATAGTCAAGGTGCAAAGAGATGGAGTGGTAGTGTTGGAGGACAGCACGGAGCTGCGGGAGAAGAGCACAGTGCAAAATATTGCACCATGTCACCTACAAGTGAAAGACCAGTACGACTGCAGTGCAGCCATTCCCAGCAAGCATCTCGCATGTGAGGCGTGCATGCGGACAGATGGGGAGGCAGCCATGTTGCTGTGTGACACCTGTAACCGTGGTTATCACACGTGGTGTCTGAATCCAGCGCTGGATGGAGTACCTGAAGGGGATTGGCAATGTCCCAAGAAGTGCTTAGGTGGGACCGTGGTGGCAGCTGCCGCCGAGGTGAGCGCGTCGATCGTCGACAAGATGGCGGCCATGGAGCTGCAGCTGAGAGAGAAGCTGGGAACAGATGTGGTATTGTTGCCTGCAGACGTGGGTCCGCATCGTGCAGTGAGGCCGGGACGTGAAGACCCATGGCAGGCGCTGAGCTCGCGGCAGATGCTCAGAAAAGAAGGGAGCATGGGGGATCTTCCTGACAGAGTGGCCTGGGGAAACCAGGAGGAGCTCAGCAGAGTGATCACAGAAGTGATGCCAGGATTCTGGCATGAGGGCCATCGTACCATCTTGAGCAGGAAGTGTGCAGAGCAGCACACTCGCGCGAGAAGTCTCCGCAAGACGTCCACGGTGCAGGCCATGAGCCCCGAGGAAGTGCAGAAGAGAGGAGATGTGACGCAATTGAGCAGAGCTCAGGTGAAGATTGCCAGTCAACTGGATTGGGGCTTAGAGTTGGTGATGACAGTTCCTCAGGAGGTCAGACGTTTGGCGCACGAGGTGACTTGGGAGAAGATCACACAGGTATGGGATCCTTGGGCTGGCACAGGTGTCATTGGCAAGGTTATGTCGCTGGAATGGCCTCACCTGAAGGTTATGAACAATGATTGGAATCCGCAGTTGAAGTGGCACGAAGCCCTTAATGCTTTACAACCGGGCATTTATCGAGCCTGGAAGGAGAAGTATGGGGTGTGTGACGCGGTGGTGACTTCACCCTGGTTCGCAGTGCTGGATATTGCGTTGCCATTGGCAGTACTGGCCAGCCGAGTGGTGGCTTGTATTCACGTGCCATCGCACTACATGACAGATATGACAGAAAGCAGGGCACAATACTTTCGTAAGCTGTGTCACGCTGGACGCTTACATGTGATTGGGCATTTGGAGCATGGACCTATTGGCAGAAGATGCATGTGGGTCATGGTGTTTCGCAACCCTTTGACAAGAGCCAGGATGTTGCGAGGAGGAGAAGCTTCTGGAGTGGGTATGTTTACCTTCAGCATGGGCAAGTTCGCAATGGATGGCGTTACGACAGAAGATGCTGAGCAAGCTCTTGTCTAATGTCTGTGCTGTCAGTGGCAGCTACAGATGGGGGATGTTGAGAAAAAGAGCTTGCATAAGTTGTGAGAAAAGATAAAGAGATATCAAAAATTTTGAGATTTTGTATAGTTACAGTAGCAAGCTAACTGTGCAGTCATATAAGGAAACATATGCAAAGCCGAGCTAGTGTTGTGGAGGCACTGACAATAAGTAAGACTGTCTAGTAGTAGGGCTAGAGGGTTGTGCTTTGTGTGGACGCTTCGTGCATAAGTTCGCGACAGCTGTCACAAACCACGGCTTATCGTGTACCTCAGCCGGGTTGTGACACTTGCTGTAGCAGTCTCTGTGACGAACGTATGACACGCGCAGTACGATACGCGCGAGGAGTTATGACAGTGACGAGATACGGAAATACGGATGGGTGTTACACTTGTTTGGAGATAGCGAGAATATGTAGGGCGGCGTAGCAGGGTGAGCCAGACGCTCATTTTTGTTTTGCCTTCGTAACAGTGATTCCGAAAATAGCCAGGACTCGCTTAAGACCGCGAAAACAGCAGTGTTATGAGATAATTCGTAAGATACAGTATTCTTCTGCTTGTAAAGATATACATTTGTGGACTTGTCCTTGTGCGACTGCGTCAGAACTGTAATTAACAGTCTTTTTCATGTTGAGAAAAAGAGCTTGCATAAGTTGTGAGAAAAGATAAAGAGATATCAAAAATTTTGAGATTTTTGTATAGTTACAGTAGCAAGCTAACTGTGCAGTCATATAAGGAAACATATGCAAAGCCGAGCTAGTATTGTGGAGGCACTGACAATAAGTAAGACTGTCTAGTAGTAGGGCTAGAGGGTTGTGCTTTGTGTGGACGCTTCGTGCATAAGTTCGCGACATCGGCTCCATGCCTTCGTGACATTTGAGCAGGACAACTCGTGGGACTTTCTGGTGGGTACTGGACCATTGAAGAACTCCCTCATGATCGATATTAAGCTTGGGAGTGGTGTGGCCGTGTCCCACGCACCCTCAGTCTTGGGCATGGAAACCCAGGTGACGCTTCCCTTGGTGAATCTTACACCGCCAAAGAGCCCCCACGGTGTCAGAAGGGTGGACCCTATGGTTTGTCTGACGACAGAGATCTTTGGTCCGGAGCTGGTGTGTGGGTGGCCCGAGCTTCACCCTTCTCGTGATAAGGAGGAGAGAATCGCTGCTTCAGGGGTACGCCTTGAGCATATTGAGGACAGTCACACAAGAGTCTCCAGTACGTTCCCCATCGTTAGAGCCTGGTGCGCTCCCAGGTATACAAGAGCTCCGACAACAAGCCCAGCTGTGGACGTGTCCCATGGACAGACGCCGGACGAGCACGTTACCATCGCTGTCAGCGAGTTGGCTGGAGGAGTCGAAGCGCCTGCTCGAAGACCACCTTAAGGATCCAATTCCTTGGGAATGCTGCAGGGTGAAGCCCTGGGATGACATTGTGGGCATCGGCGATTGCAAGTACACGTGGAAGAATCAACGTTTGTACCGGGACAAGACTGACATCGCACGGCTGTGTCACATTGTTCGTGTCCCAGAGGAAGCACCCTCTTTAAGCCACGTCCGTGTGGAGCGTTGCCCGGTGTGGTAAGCAGATGTGGGTAAGGGAGGACCAGCTGAGGTGGCCAGATTGGTTGGGCGTTGACCAGAAGCTGTATCAGCGCGATGATAACAAGTGGGCGTTCGTGAGCAGCTATACTACTCACGTACCACCGCTACTAGGCGAGACGTCGTTTCAGGGCACATATCTTATGGGGATTGGCCGGTCCGGGGCCGAGAGCAGCGCCCAAAAAGAGCTCCGGGCCGAAAGCGGGCCGGTCGATTTTTCATCCTTAAGTATGAAAAACATTTGAAAATTAGCAAAAACACGTGTTTTTCTTGATTCCGGGCCGAGAGTCATTCTAGGAAGATATGTGCCCTGCGTCGTTTACCCCAGGAATCCTGGACCGATGGTAGACCACAGCCAGCTGAAGAGGCTGCAGTCGGAGGTTGAGGCGCTACAGAAATATCCCAGTGGCGAGGTCACCGGCACCCTCATGTGGGATTTGAGCAAGCGTGTCTTCTGTGTTCAGCCTGAGTCCGCTACCCAGTACATTGACCTGATGGACGCCACGCTGGATCCTGGAGGGGTCTTCAACAGCAGGGAGTTGTTACAGGAGCTTCAGTTTCCTCATTGGTACGAGAGTGCTGGCACCTTTGAGTATCAACTGCTCATGGCTACTGCCCCGCAGTCCTTGTGGGAGGACCAAGAACGCCTTTTGGTCCTCCCACAAGGACCAATTTTCAAATAATTTATTTGGCCGTATAATTTTGATTCCTGATGCGTATCCCATGAAAGTTAGTTAGTATGGGTCATATATTAAGTACTTCGATGGATGGTTCGGCATATATCCACGTAATATATCCATGCCAACTGCATTTAAGACTACTTTCCTCGGAATTTTCAAAACTCGTTTTTTTGAACTTTCAAAATCTGTCAAAATGGGGGCACCGGGCGCATGGATCTGAGTTGGTGGCGCCTGCCGGGCATGGAACTGAAAAGGCGGTGCGCCTGCCAGGCGCATGGAAGCTGAAGTGGGGCGCCCGCCGGGGGCGATGGAACCGGTGGGGGCGCCCGCCGGGCGGGCGGCGAGGCAGGCGCGCGCCGGGGCGCATGGAACTAAGCTCGGGGAAGCGCATGCATGACCGGGAGGGCGGCACGCCCATGGATCTGAGTTAGGTGGCCCGCCGCTGGCTTAGGCACACCAGGCATAGAACTACGTCAGCGATGGCTGAGAGGGCGGGGCACTGCCGGGCGCATGGATCTGTGTTGGGGGGCGCCTGGCATGGTGAAGCTTGCGCGCCCGCCGGGCGCGGTGGACCGAGGCCGTAGGCCTGAGCTCGGGCGCGCACGCCCGGCGTGGGCGACAAGGGCGCTTTTCGGGCGCATGGAACTGAGCTGGGTGGGGCGCCTTGTCGGGCGCATGGAACTGAGCAGGGGGCGCACATGCCGGGCGCATGTATGGTTTGGTGTGGTGTGTGTGTGGTGAGCAGCAGGAGCGACTGTAGCAACAGAGCATGCCGCGACATGACCAGCGAAGCCATCGAGGGAGCGTCCGCCGACATGGACGAAGCAGCCCGTGCCTCGGCTCGCGGCTGCCGTGGAGAAGCCACCCGCGGCCGAGGATGCGGCCATCATGAAGTTGCAGCTGCCTGCCCCCCCTGAGGCTCCGCCGTCAGGGGACCCGCCATCCCCTGACTCGCCTGACTACAGTACGCCCCGTTTCGTGGTGGTGTGCCTCACGGCGTGGGTGTTCCCCACCCCTCTGTGCATCCCGACGATCTCGATCGAGGCGGTGGTGTGCATCTGGCCGCTGCCCGCTCACTCACGCCTTTCGACGATGGGGACGAGTGGGACCGCTGCCCCGCTTACACGCAGGGGCCAATCTGGATGCCGCCTTTCATGCGGTCGCAGCCCGTCGCCGATGCCGCAATCGACCCGCCACCAGACACATCACAGTCTGGTGGTATGCAACGGCAAATTTAGACAGACTTCTTCGGTCGGAACATGCTCTAGTTAGTGCAGTAGTTTCGGGCCAACGCCCATGTGGGGATCCACTTCTAGTTGGACTGCAAAAGGTCCCGTGTTGCCTAGGATTTAGGTTTGGGATGCATACTTTCCTGCCTTGTCGTGGCACCTCACGCCTTCGGGGTGAGGTGGTGTGATGTGAGATGAGACTTTCAGCTCCCCTCCCATAAGGTGGGGGGCAGTCACACTCTCTCTGATCACCCCTTGACCCGGGGTGCCACGTCAGCCTGCTCCCGTTGCCGTTCCGAGAATAATAAAACATCACGGTTATTGTATTATCCCATCTTAGTCTGCAGTGAACTGAGTGCCACTCCCTGCGCTGTCTTGCACTTGACTTGAAACCTAATATATATCCACACACACACACACACACATATATATATATATATTAGTCTTTTTCATCACAATCGTGATCGCTGACATCTTCATCTGACGATAAAAACGAAAGTCGCCAAGCTAGTAGCTACTGTACACCAATCGAAACAAACAGCCTTCTGAATGAAGGTTTGGTGCCGCACGCGGCCCACATTTGTACAACTTTTGGTTGTGGGACCTTGTCCCATCTCGCGCAGTGGTTTTGGCAATACCCACAGACTCACAACTCAGGACACTCACGCAGAACTCAGGATTCAGGATTCGCGTCAGGAGCTCAACTAGCTCATGACACACGAATGCACGAAGACGATGCCTGTCTTTCCCTACAAGTGTCCACAAGACGACAGCGATGCACAACAGCAGTCCAATCCATTCTCGAGTGTGCAGCGATAGGTATGCCTGCGCCGTTGAGTAAGGATCTCTGCTTACGGATAGTGAAGAAATGATTTTTCTACAATATCCCCATGAGGCAACTATGCACGGAGTTGATGGTAAGCCGTCCAACAGCGACCACGAAAGTCATCTTGCGCTTCTTGAGAGGCCAACCGGTGCACATCGTGAAGAAGAACCGCTCTCGCTCTCGTTCGGATCGAGTCTTGCAGCCGGATCACCTCATGGTTTTGAAATGTCTTATCGGGGGATCTTGTATTTATGTGGCGCCTCACTAACCACGCGCGACCCATGGGATGTACACGAAAATCGATCGAAAACATGGTTTACGGTACGGCCTTGTAAATTATTCCGAAACGATAAAAGGGATAAGGCTTAATAATGATGTATACCACTATAGGGCTTATGGCGATATATACTACGAAATGTTATAGATCATTTAATGCTGTATACCCTTTATCCTTAACACTCGTTGGTATTCGCTTGATGCGATTCATGCTAAGAAGGTCCCATATTAAGTCAAAGGAGAGAATCTTCTCAACCCTAATTGGATAGCCACTATATTGTCTGTTATTTATGCCCCAGGTCATTCGGTTCTGATCCCACATTCAATCTCACAGCAGGGTCATAATTGCATTTCAAGATATAAATTTATATTCTACTATCGAATATTCCCTACCTACAAATGAGAAGACAGGCAGGCTGCTGTGGCCCCGCGTGCTTAGGACAATAATTACCACTTGCTGACGGTGGCAGGGCAATAATTGACGCACCGGTGACATGGCCAGGGCGATAATCGCAAACTGGTGAGATGGCCAGGACAATAATTCTACCGCACTAAAAATCATAAAACGCAGGTATCGAACAATCAAAAACCTAAGCCTCAACGAGAAACAGGCAGTGAGCTTTAAACAGTCGTCTATGTCTACACCTTGTCTAAATCTAAACTAATTTCGTTCAAAATTGTCTTCGAGAAAGGGATGATCGCGGCCATGTCAAAGACCCCAGCAATGACCGCATTGAAAGACCGGATCACGGGCGAACACGAAGATGCCGTGGCGCGTGCAAACCTGAAATGAGCACGGAAACGTCTCAATTTAGGCAGGGATTTTCCACTCGAACAAGCAAGTGCTAGTCCCTAACCAAAACAGGAACTACTGCTTGTATTCCACAAACGCAATCATCGAATTGTGCGGTGAGGCGCCTTGCAAAATGGAGTGGCGAAAGCGTGAATTCAAGACGACCAATTGGCAAAGTGCGCACAAACATCAGAAATGCGAACGCAATTTGTGAAATGAGAAAATTCAGTTCAATTCGAAAGCATACAATCACTGCGCAGTGCACAGTGCTATGCCGTCACTCGCCCGCATAAGCTTCCACCTTCGTGCTTTGGCCGGATGCATTTGCAATAGGGTTTGCAAATTGTGAGAGCATAATGTGCCGCTGATACTACACTTTTTTTGTTTTTTCGAAAGTGTCGATGAATTCCGTCACCGGATGATGAATTCTGTCATCGAGAATGATCTGGTCGCTGGATCGAGTGCGTATTCTCGATCGGTCGTCAGATTAGAATATTGGGACGCGTGCCGATCTGCCAAACTGCCGATCGATGTTAAATCACCTGATGAGTGATCGAGGTGTCGGCCCATTCGGAACTATTGCTCATACGTCGAATTTTCTTATTTCATATCATTATTTGTTATTTTCGTAGCGACACCGTGTTACTGCTGGCAACCTGGCATGGCATACAGCGTTTTAGGTCCATATTTATTTTCACATGAAGTATAAAAGCCCAGAGACGTCATATGGCGTCTTTAACCCAGAATTCGAGTTCTTTGGTTTTCATAGCCTGATTTGTCCGCTTATTCTGATTTAGTGTACTCCGCTAACTTTGACGGCTTCGAAGTATCCTACGTGGCGAATTGTCAAAATTCGGCGGCGCGCTCTTTCAGTATCCCTCAGAAGGGCATGTTCAGCAAAACTGTCAGACAGAATATCCGGTCTTGCCGCGGTTTGACCGGACAGCGCGCCAACGTCCTCCCGGTTTCCGCTAGGGGGACGGTGGCGCTGCTTGTGGGAACGCTCATTAGGTCTAATCTCAAAACGAGAAGATTCTGTATGACAGTTTTGTTGATCTTTGCATAATTAACAATATTTATTACGGACAACACCTTAGGAGTTCAATATATTAAGTTTAGTACTTCGACAGCCTAGCGACATCCCGCGGAGATAGAGCGGAAGATGTGCTTCATACCGCCAGCGATTCGTTGAGCGGATGAAGCGCATCTGCGCGTTTTAAACGTTTTACATAAGTTCACTTAGTTGTGCTAAGTAGCTACAGCCACTCCCTTGGTCAGAACGCCAAGAGAATGGCGTTTCGAGGATGGCGTTTACCGCTCCTCGCCACTCGAAGCGAGGACCCCAAGATCCGCTTCGAGTGACCAAATCTGAGCGGGCAAGTTACCTAGCGCCCAAAGTATGTCGTGTGCAACATATTTTGATGCTAGCATGCTGCGGATGTTCCTAATCTATTCATTAATTAACACCGCTGAAACAGCTCTTTACACTGGCGGAACGTGAGAAGTGCTCTTCACAACATGCAAGGCGGGTCTCGTGAGCGGCTCAGATGTCACGCGACGGGCGGGGGATTCGATCTACCGACCGATGCAGCATCTGAGTGCAAATGTGAGGTTTCATTACAACTCTAAGACGCTGTATGGCATGGCATACCGAATGGCATGGATGGCATTGGCATGACACGACAATGGTATGGCAATGCGAAAGGAGAAGGAATTTCGATGTTTTGTTTGTCCACCTATTGTACATAGTTGCCATGTGGCATCCTTGATTATTGCATTGATAGTGCCTAAAATTATCAATAGATGTCGATTTAAGGACTTCGAATCGTGTAGGGTCATATGCCCGAAAAACATAATCGAAGGAGCAGAAACTCGTCGGCAGAGATAACTAGTACTTATCATAACTCGTCATACCCAGCTGTCCCTCTTATGATTTTATAACCGAATGTACCAGCAAAAACAATAGGTAACAACATAGGAACACTAACTACATGTTTGATTCCTATAATCTGAACTTTTGAGTACCCATTAGTGCACCGAGTATATATATCGTCGCTTTTGAAGCACCTTTACCCTTGAAACTCGAACAATTCATACAATTCATGCCAAAGAACCCCGTGAGCTTCAATAAAAACTTCGTTCGCATCAGGGCAACTAAGGGTGGCCTAAACTTCTCTCACATGCACGTTTCTCAAGTATTAATAACAAATTCGAAACGAGTGTAAAAACCATCAAACAATACCTGCATCTCATCACTGGCTCAATAACAGTGCAATAAAAATTCACTTTCCACGATGAGAACTTCCACACAACACAGTTCTTGGGAAAAGGTTTCAATTTTATTTACACTATATTTACTTCGGAATGTATTAGTAGCAGGTCTAAGCCTCCTCCTCCTCTTCATCCTCGAACTCACCCTCCTCCTCAGCAGAGGCATCCTGGTATTGCTGGTACTCAGATACAAGGTCATTCATGTTGGACTCCGCCTCAGTGAACTCCATCTCGTCCATACCCTCACCGGTATACCAGTGGAGGAAAGCCTTGCGGCGGAACATGGCCGTGAACTGCTCAGACACACGCTTGAACATCTCCTGGATGGCAGTGGAGTTACCAACGAAGGAAGCAGACATTTTGAGGCCCTTGGGGGGAATATCGCAGACGGAGGACTTGACGTTATTGGGGATCCACTCGACGAAGTAGGAAGAGTTCTTATTTTGAACGTTCAAAAGCTGCTCGTCCACTTCCTTAGTAGACATACGGCCACGGAACAGAGCAGAGGCAGTGAGGTAGCGTCCGTGACGAGGGTCAGCGGCGCACATCATGTTCTTGGCATCCCACATTTGTTGGGTCAGCTCGGGGACCGTCAAAGCACGGTACTGCTGGGAGCCACGGCTGGTCAGAGGCGTGAAGCCCACCATGAAAAAGTGAAGACGGGGGAAGGGAATCAAGTTGACCGCAAGCTTGCGCAAGTCCGCGTTCAACTGACCAGGGAAACGCAGGCAGCAGGTCACGCCGGACATGACCGCGGAAATCAAGTGGTTCAAATCACCGAAGGTGGGAGTGGTCAACTTGAGAGTACGGAAGCAGATATCGTACAGAGCCTCGTTATCAAGCACCATGCACTCGTCAGCGTTCTCCACAAGCTGGTGGACGGAGAGAGTAGCGTTGTAGGGCTCAACAACGGTGTCAGACACCTTAGGGGACGGCACCACGGAGAAGGTCAACATCATGCGGTCGGGATATTCCTCACGAATCTTGGAGATAAGAAGCGTTCCCATACCAGACCCAGTGCCACCGCCAAGAGAGTGGCAGACCTGGAAACCTTGCAGGCAATCACAAGACTCTGACTCCTTGCGGACAACGTCCAGCACGGAGTCAATCAGCTCAGCTCCCTCAGTGTAGTGACCCTTCGCCCAGTTGTTGCCTGCACCAGTCTGGCCGAACACGAAGTTGTCTGGGCGGAAAATTTGACCGTAAGGACCAGAGCGAACGGAGTCCATGGTGCCAGGCTCCAAGTCCATCAGGATGGCACGAGGCACATAGCGACCTAAACAAACAGAAAATCTGACATCAGCCACTGGACTTTCAAAAAAGGCAACAAAATACTGCTACACACGGTGGCTGATGCCGTGTCGTGCGTGGTATGAGCCTGACACTAACAAGGTGGTCAGCGCACAGCTAGTCATTCGGAAGCAGGTGCAGTCCCGGTAAGACAAAACCTAATCCACGCCTTCGGCAGCCGGCTGGCTTGCCAAGTTGCAGCGAGACGGACAGAGAGAGCAGAGACTGTACCGCCAGATGCTTCGTTGTAGTACACGTTGATGCGCTCCAACTGAAGGTCAGAGTCGCCGTGGTAGGTTCCTGTGGGGTCAATGCCATGCTCGTCGCAGATAACCTGGAAGAGCGCGCAAGGCAGCACCAGTCAGTTAATGCTGGTCTGTGAAACACAATTCAGACGCGTTCCAGTCGAAGGCACAAATATAGACTCGCTTTGGCTTAAGGAGTGCTCGCACCTCCCAGAACTTGGCACCAATCTGGTTACCGCACTGGCCACCCTGGATGTGTACGATCTCACGCATTTTTACTTTTGTTTTTTTGGGTCGGGAGAGAAATGAATTGAGCTGAACTGAGAACTTTGTGAAGTGAACGTTCTCGTTGAGCTTTTTATTTAGGACTTCTTGGTCCCGAGGCCGAGCAGTTGGCTATTTCTGAGCCCGCGTCCCGAGCATTGAGACGCGCTTCGCGTTCGGCTTTCAACGGCATGCAACTTCGAAACTTGCAAGCATGAAGCAAATTCGAAATTGAAATTATCAAATTGAAATATATAAATGAGTTTTTTTCGTAGCCCGGTGGCAAAGATTTTTATTCTGAAATGGCCCGTGGCATAAATGGAAGGGGGTACGAATAGCCCGGTGGCTTATTTAAATTTTTCTAATAGCTCTACGGGTGCTCCACGGAAAATAAGAATCCCCGAAAATAAGAATTTTATAGGATGTTCGGGCCATTGGATGGTCCTTAACACTGGCTTAATTACCGAATTTCGAATATATGAACCGTCCATTTGCCCGAATTAGTTACCGCTCCGTCTAGCACGACCGACCTTATATTCGGTGCGGGACCGGCGGCACCCGTAGCTCGGTGGCTTTAATTTATATTGTAGCCCGGCGGCGAGTATGACCGGGGTATTCCTTAATACTAGGCTTGGTCGATCTAGGGTTTAACTCAATGATCCTAAAACTTTGCATAAATATTGAAGACAAATACAGTACATGAATATATGCAAATGAGATGCCTTTCTGATGTGGTTGGGTTCGCGAACCCAAGCAAGGTTGGCATGCCCAACCTTGACTTCTCATGGGAACACCGACTTTCACCCCCCCCATAATGGGGGGAGGTCCGTGGTGCCCTGTGTCACCCCTCGCCTGCTCGGATGTCACTTGCAGTGCCTGCTGTTTGCTCAGCTCGTTTGTCACGGTCCGCCTGCTTAAAGTCCGACTATCGTTAAGTTTAATTCGACTTTAGACGTACCGAAAACCCTGTCTCACTGTGCTCACACACTCAGCAGAAGAGTATATATATTGATATGTATCTACTTTCCTATAAGGTTATAGCCCACCCACGTTCAGTGGTGGTGTTTTCTTCCGTCTTCCGTCCGCTTCGCGCCCTATGACCGCTCTATCCCGACATTTTTTTACCGACACTACTACCGACATTTTTTTACCGACACTTACCGACAACGGCCGCCTTGTTTTCGCATCGGTCGCCTCCGACATTTCCGACACTTCACTTTTACTGTCAAGGTTGGATATCAACCTTAAAGACTATGCGGCTGCTATTGAACTGTAGCAAGCTCGCAACAATACTTGGTGGGTATGAGTGCAGCTCTCTGGTGTCCAGAAGTGTCTGCTTGAGCGCAATGCTCCTCATATACCTCAATGCCCTCACCGGCTTCATAAGCGTTACCACCATCGGGTTGTGAACCAGAGAGCATTGGGTGAACTACAGTAAACCGTATCGGCTGGTCGAAATAGCCTTTGATACTCGCATGCTGTTCCAGTTCATGCTTGAAGCGAAGACGCGTCCTCTCAGAACAGTTCGTTCTTCAAGAACTTGTCTTGCTTCGCCATCGAGATGCCGTACCCGGCCTCTCGATGACAGATGTCACTCATGGTGAGTGGATGACAGACATTATGACTGTACATGTCATAGTCGACCGTACTGACAATACTCGACGACTGTATGTCATTATAACATATGACATGACATGACATGACATGGCATGGCATGACATGACATGACATGACATGACATGACATGACATGACATGACATGACATGCCATGACATGACATGACATGACATGACATGACATGACAGGTATGACACGTATGATACATATGGCATCGGTCATATCCCTGACAGATCTCCCCTCTTAGAAGAGTTGTGACCTCACAATATAGGGTGCATACCTTTGCATATGTCTTTGATGTCTTTGTTGTTGAGCTGGTACCAGTCTTCTTACACCGATGAGGCGTCCCTCAAGGTGTTTTAGGATATTGGGGGGAACTGGGTCCACTTTAAACCCTCACCTTAGGCATATAGCCCTACAGTTCTTAGGATGTAGCCCCCCTTGAATTGTGTTTCGTATTTCAGAGTGACGTTTCAGGGTATCTTCCGAGGTTTACGTTACGGATAGATATTGCGCTTGCCGATCGTATCGTATTTCAGAGTGACGGTTTCGTTTCGGCTTTATATAGTGCATCCACCCCTTCCTCCCCTCCGAGAGCTTACTCCCCGATAGGTTCACAGGCAGAATGGAGGGTCCCTTTCAGGCTTGGTTTAGTGCAAACGGAGTGGCCCTGCTTAACGAGATATCGGAGGGTCTCTATGAGTCCACTTTAAATCCTCACCCGATCTGCCAGACTCCTTTTTTTTCGGTCCGGTACGCGCGCACTGACGAACATTTCATAGATTGGATTCGACAACGTACTAATGTGAAATTCGTTTAGTTATGTATGTCAATCATAACTCAGGATCACAACTCCGTCCACCTCAGTATCCGGTAGCTGCGGATTACTTGCTGGAATATCGGTATCGACAGTCGAGATCGACCTCGATATCGATATCCCGGTCTGTCACCTTTGGTGGGTCACACGTGACATTTCCTAGAGAATAACCTTATATTCCATCTAATGTTATTCTCGTGGCTTTCGGTTCATCTCTTGCACGCACGTCTCACTGCCTGAGACTGCTTTTCTAGCAAGTTATGAGCCCACTCACCTTCGAGTGTTTATTTTTCTGATTGTATGGACGGTCATGTTTAGCTTATTTCCGTTCGTTTCAGTCCGGGTGTGATTCACCCGCCCACGATTTATTCAGGGAAGCACCTCTGGTGGGGGAGGCGTGCGACTAGCTTAGATGCCGGAAGTTGATTCTTTGCCTGGCACCCTGGGAGAGGCGGTGGCTCTCCTGGCATCGGCGGACAGTAAGTTGGAGAAGGGGGCATCTCTGGGGCATCGGAAGTTGTTGACAGTTTGCTCCATGTTACGCGGCGTGATTTCTTTTTATCAGAGCGCTGCAGCCGCTGTTTCCGCTTCTCCAGTCCCTGGCGTGGGCATTTCGATTGGGCCAGATTGTTTGGAGACCCCGCCAGTCATTTTGCAGATTTCTATTGCGTCGGAGGGCGTTGGGGTTGGTGGTGCGATTTTATCGACGCACTACCACGACCCACCTCTATGCTCTCAGCTGACTGTGAGACCCAAGTTTCGCTCGTCGATCTTGGGTCCGATGTTTTTACGCAAACAGAACTCATTCCGCAGGATTTGCCACGGACCCCCTTGGCTCGCGCTGAGCCGAGGGAGCACGCTCGCACTATTGTTCAGCGTGAAGTCATTCATCGCTATCTCGACTCTCGGCCGGCAGGGTCCTTTGCTGCTGGCGCTACTGCTTTTCGGAGCCCCGATGATTTTTCGACCGATCATGTGGATGCTCTTTGCGGTTCGGTAGATGATCAAGATGACTCCCAGAACCCTCCAGGGTACTGGGACGAGTCTGATTTTGAGGACGAGAATGATGGGTCTCAAAACCCTCCCAGGGTACTGGGACGAGTCAGATTTTAGTGAAGAAGAGTATTTTTCGGAATCCGCTGTTTCTCTACCCCACTTGGGAGTTTCTCGGTCCGGTGCTACCCTCGAGCTTGGAGTTGATTCGTTCGAGGAGCCAGCAGATGACTCTCCACTTGGGGAGAGCGATATTTCTGATAATTACGAGCAGTCTGAGGCCTGGGACGACGAGGCCAACGACGCGATTACGAAACCGTTGAGGGCGGTTACACCGCTGCGGAGTGGGAGGCTTGGGAGGCCTCCCACAACGCGCATGGGCATAATCACGTAGACCACCAGCTCTACCAGGGTGGTCCGGGATTTTCCGACGATTCTGCTGTCGGCGGACAGTCTGACTTCGTGGATTACGACGACGATTATGGTGACCATGGGGACTACGACTCTGGTGGTGCCTACGATGGCTACGATGATGGTGGTTATTACTATTGATTGGTGTCTCTTTTGTTTCTTTGCGACGTATCCGGGCGCGGCGGCTTTCTATCTCTTTTAATTGTTGATTTACTCACGACACTTGTCGGCTGTACTTTGTTTCTTTGTTTCAGTTGATTTACTCGCGACACTAGCTGGCGGCGGCTCTATTTTTTTCTGGTTGGATCCGGCACAGTATTATTCTATGTGATTCGATGTGCACCGTTGTAAGACCCCAGAGGAGGGCAGTTTTGGTAAGAATACAAACTTCTAAAACAACGTAGAACAAATGCAAATACTATATTTTTCAGAATTTAGCTTACCGTGCTGGGATTTGGGTGTGCCCTCCTTCAAGAGTTTGATCGAAGCACATACACTGCACTGCGAAAAATGCTTGCACTTCGGAACTTTGAGCCAAGATTTGAACTCGTCTTTCCAGATTTCGTAGAAGTACAGCAAGGAGACTTCCTTGGATTTGCGGTCGTGAATAGATAAAGAATCGAGATAGTCATCCCAAATCTCTTCTCTTGTCTTCCCCGACGGGAGATGCGTCTCAGGTGTATCAGCAATCAGCCTGATGTTCGCCCTGTTCAGCCGCATATTTATTCACGAAGGCAACGACATTCGATTTTTTGTTGGACAAACGCCGATTTGCCTCGCTGCCCGTCAGCCCGTGAATGAAAAAAATTCTTCCAGAGAGAACACGCTCGCGTACGTCGCAGAAATAGCCTTGGATTATTTTGTAAACCTTCTGGTAGAAGGCCGAGCACACCTGTAAATATACAAGCAAAGTGAATTTCTTCAAAAAGTTATACTTTGGGGGAATTTGATGGGAAAGCTAAAATATATACGGCTGTAATATATTATAAGGTTTCACAGAGACGAAAGCTGAAGCCGTGGACTCGGGGTTTCGGATACAGTACTAAGGTGAATATTAGAATACAGAGACTGTTTTAATATTCCCGGCGGTCGGTGATGATGCGGCACGTGACACAGCAGAGAGTCACAGCACAATGAGGGGTGACAGCAGAAGGGGGGCAACAGTCACCCATATACTGGGGGTGAAAGTTGCATCCCCCGTGACACCACCTCACCCCGTAGGTGTGAGGTGACCAAATGCAAGTGTTACGTGGGCCTGCAGGATTGTTCGGATCTAAGGGGCCTTTTTCAACCCGACTAGAATGGCTACTGCCGGCGTCATCCTAAAATCTAGCAAGCACATCACACGATCGGGCTTTCTCTTTTTTTTTATCTGTTTCCTTGGCTGTACATTTCGCTGCTCAATGGTTGATGCTAGGCACCCAAGGGACCGTGCGGAAAGCCGGCCAATCGGTGTCGTCGTCGTCCAACTCCATGGCATTGAACGCGGCAGTCGATGGAGACGTGTCAACTGCGGTTGCGGCTGCGGAAGACTCGGTTGCCAATAACTCATCTTCCGCAGGAGGATCGGCGGCACGGAACCCCATGATGGCAACGTCGGCCGCAGAGTCTGGAGCCGGATCCTGTGGAGCTTGAAGAGCCAGGGCCCGCACAGGGGGCGGGGGGTCTGGCGGAGTCGGCCAACGAGAGATGGGGGGGGCGGTCATGAGCGGGCTTTGCCGCGTGAGGAATGCGGTCAGGGGCAAAAGACTGCCGGCATGCGTAGGGGCACACACCCTTGGTGGAGGGGTGGCCATCCGTGAGGCCCCAGAGTCGAAAACAGGTGACGCAGGGGAACCCCGCGCCTTCCCACTGCAGGTGCCTGCCGCCCTTCGCCTTCCATGTGCCCTTGGGCTCCACGTAGGCATCGCTGCGGAGCGCCATGAAGGTCCCCACACCACCGCGTCCGCCGCCTGCAGGAGTACGCCCGCCGTTGCCACCACCGGAGGTAGGCGGCGGGGGCGTGGTGAGGCGAGCGAGCCTCCCCTCATCCCGGTGCACTGTGCAGATGCGTAAGGAGAGGGACGAGAAAGAGAATCGCGCACCGGCGGTGAGCTCGCGCAGCACCACCAGATACAAGGGGGTGACGTGAGGGGAGACCGCCGCGGACATCTTCAGCACATGACGAAGGTCCTCCACCCTGTTGACGTCGTTGTACGTGGGGTGAAGTTTGGCGTACTTGTCCGCCAGCTTGCGGAATACCGTAAGTAGTTGGGGGGCGGGGTCGTTGGACTCGTCGATGATCAAAGCACGCAGCTTCGTCCAGTAGCGGTTGGAGTCGGGGTCGCCGATGCCTTCCACGTGGAACCGAAGCCGCTGCAGTGCTGCGCGGCCATCATGCGGATAAATGCGCGAGGACTCCTCCTGAAGGGCGAGGGCAGTGCCTCGCAAGACTGTCGGGAGAATCACGAAGATGAGCTCGTTGAGGGCCATGTGGTACTCGTCGAACTCGTGGTCCAGGTCCAGAAGCTTGTCGAATTCAAAGTGCGAAATCGGGGACAGGACGTGGGCCAAGTTAGCCAGAAGGACGGTGAAGTCGGTTTCGGCGTCCTCGCCGTCCAGAGATAATCCAGAAGCAGCTTTGTAGCCGTAAGTACGAAGTAGACGGCAAAGTTCTTCACTGTAATGAGATGCGTAATCCAACCGCTCACTGTAACCGTGAGCGGTAGATGCCCGTACAGGGGTGGACACCCAAACTGATTCATCCTTGTAAAATTCCTCAGCAGTGGGGGCACGAGCTGCCGGCAGGGGCTTCTTCACCAGAGTGGACATGCGCACGATGGGGTCATTGTCCTGGGACTCGTGCGATGACGGTGTGCCAGAACGTTGAGACTGCGCAGGTGAAGAGGAGCCAGTCGGTGTAGGCGTGGCCCCAGATGTAGTCGCTCTAGCAGCGCGCAGAGCGCTGCCAAGTGTCGGGCGTGCTGCGGGCATGTTCGGGAGGAAATAGTTCGGAATCTTGTCGAGCTGGAGATGCTTTCGTTGATGTTGGCGCGGTACGTCACGCCAGGAAGTGGATATGCGAATCGAAGAGAGGCAGGGTGCTGGTGGTGCAAGAGGCTGTAGATGCCGTGGCTGGAGGTGCCAAATTTCAGTGATGATGCGTGAAAAACCGCTGGAGTCGCGGGTGTCGCTGGAGATGC
This sequence comes from Cymbomonas tetramitiformis, assembly GCA_001247695.2. Taxonomy (NCBI): domain Eukaryota; kingdom Viridiplantae; phylum Chlorophyta; class Pyramimonadophyceae; order Pyramimonadales; family Pyramimonadaceae; genus Cymbomonas; species Cymbomonas tetramitiformis. The sequence continues at coordinate 15,008 of LGRX02026954.1, read as the reverse complement.
GTTGACCAAAGTAAGGACCGAAAAGCAAAAAGACCACTGCTTCAAGTGGTGCAGCCCAAACCTGATGGGAAAGCTAAAATATATACGGCTGTAATATATTATAAGGTTTCACAGAGACGAAAGCTGAAGCCGTGGACTCAGGGTTTCGGATACAGTACTAAGGTGAATATTAGAATACAGAGACTGTTTTAATATTCCCGGCGGTCGGTGATGATGCGGCACGTGACACAGCAGAGAGTCACAGCACAATGAGGGGTGACAGCAGAAGGGGGGCAACAGTCACCCATATACTGGGGGTGAAAGTTGCATCCCCCGTGAGAATTCTATAAAAAAGAAGGAAAACTGCTCATTAGCTTAATGAGCAGTTTAGGCAAACTTTCAGGAATATGCACAAATATTTATACTTTTGGGGAATTCTATAAAAAAGAAGGAATACTGCGCATTAGCTTAATGAGCAGTTTAGGCAAACTTTCAGGAATATGCACGAACATTTATACTTTTGGGGAATTCTATAAAAAAGAAGGAAAACTGCTCATTAGCTTAATGAGCAGTTCAGACAAACTTTCGGGAATATGCACAAACATTTATACTTTTGGGGAATTCTATAAAAAAGAAGGAAACCTGGTCATTAGCTTAATGAGCAGTTTAGGCAAACTTTCAGGAATATGCACAAATATCTATACTTTTGGGGAATTCTATAACAAAGAAGGAAACCTGCTCATTAGCTTAATGAGCAGTTTAGGCAAACTTTCAGGAATATGCACAAATATTTATACTTTTGGGGAATTCTATAAAAAAGAAGGAAACCTGGTCATTAGCTTAATGAGCAGTTTAGGCAAACTTTCAGGAATATGCACAAACATTTATACTTTTGGGGAATTCTATAAAAAAGAAGGAATACTGCTCATTAGCTTAATGAGCAGTTTAGGCAAACTTTCAGGAATATGCACGAACATTTATACTTTTGGGGAATTCTATTAAAAAGAAGGAAAACTGCTCATTAGCTTAATGAGCAGTTCAGACAAACTTTCGGGAATATGCACGAACATTTATACTTTTGGGGAATTCTATAAAAAAGAAGGAAAACTGCTCATTAGCTTAATGAGCAGTTTAGGCAAACTTTCAGGAATATGCACAAACATTTATACTTTTGGGGAATTTTGTCGCAAACGCGTGCACATGATGGGACGAATACTGCCGGGCCCGAGCAATCTTAACACTCGCGGATAGACATAAACTCGTCTTTAACATTCACTTGTATCGGCAATTATCCAGGCAGTCTCAACACAGCACAAGATCGTAGAGCTACAAAATTTTTGAAATTCTGACATTCTGAGATCGAACGCTAAGCTCTTAAATGCAAGCCCAGATTTCCAACATGAAAAAGAATAAAAACAGCAGTAAAATATATTCATAAAAGATCGGTATGATAACCACAAAGTACGAATTATTGTACAAAGCTGTGAGCAGAACTGTTTTAGCACTCTAGCACTGGCACGCGAACAGCCACCTAGTACTTGCGAAGCAAAACAATAATGAGTCCACTAGCCTGACCTACAGTCAGAGCTTACTTATATCTCAATGCTCTATCACATTTTCCAAAACTGTAACGGGTTCTAGCCCTCAAATCTTCATCTGGCCAATGGAAAGTCATTATTCCATGCCAGCTCTAACAATGTTACCGTTCACCACATTTTGACTGACACGTCAGTGGCAGAGTGGTCACTGTCATCTCATCTTATCACTTCTTGGTCACCCGATAATGACCATATCTTCTCTGGCAGGTCTGCACCTCTCGAGCAGTCATCTTACGCGAAGCCTGTCATACTTGTCATAATTATCTGTCACGTGTGTCACCAGCTGGACAAACCCGGCGCGGTACCATGAGAAGCCGGCGTTTGTTACAGCTGTCGCAAACGCGTGCACATGATGGGACGAATACTGCCGGGCCCGAGCAATCTTAACACTCGCGGATAGACATAAACTCGTCTTTAACATTCACTTGTGTCGGCAATTAGCCAGGCGGTCTCAACACAGCACAAGATCGTAGAGCTACAAAATTTTTGAAATTCTGACATTCTGAGATCGAACGCTAAGCTCTTAAATGCAAGCCCAGATTTCCAACATCCCCCATCTGTAGCTACTGCCTGCAGTAGCACAGACTCAAATATGGGCTTGTTCAGCATACTGGGTCGTATCACCATCCGCCATGAACTTGCCCAAACTGAAAGTGAACATACCAATGCCTTCACCTTTTCCACGCTGTAACATTCTGGCTCTGACCAGCGGGTTCTTGAACACCAAAACCCACATACATCTATCTGCGGCCAATAGGTCCATGTTCTAGATGTCCGATCACATGCAAGCGTCCAGACTGACTCAATCGCTCGTCTGAAGTACGCGGCTCTGCTCTCGGTCATGTCTGTCAAATAGTAAGAAGGAACATGGACACATGCCACCACACGACTGGCCATAACTGCCAATGGAAACGCGATATCCAGCGCTGCAAACCAGGGCGAAGTCACCACGGCATCACAGACACCATACTTCTCCTTCCATATGCGATAGTTACCTGGCTGAAGTGCGTCATGCGCCTCAGACCAACCCAGCTGAGAATTCCAGTCATTATTCATAAATCTCAATTGCGGCCATTGCTCCACCATCACCTCACTGATGACCCCAGTACCTGCCCATGGGTCCCACACGCCATCGATGGACTTCCAGTCCACCTCTGTCGCCAAGCGCCTCACCTCGGAGGGCACTGTAATGACCAGCTCAAGCCCCCACTGCAGTGCGCTAGCTTCGCGCACCTGAGCCTTGGTCATATGTCTCAATTCTCCTCGCTTCTCAACTTCTTCTTCAGCCAAAGCAGGCACACGAGGTGCATTCCTCAGTTGCCTTGCCATTGTTTTCTGTTCCCGGTACTTCTTGCTCAGCACCGTGCGATGTCCCTCATTCCAGTGCCCTGGCATGAAGATCTGCACAGCCTCGGAGAGCTTGTCTTGTCTACCCCAATCAATCTGATCTGGCATGTAGAGAAACATGTCCTTCTCCTCCAGCAGCATCTCCCTGGACGAGATGGCATGCCATGGCTGCGACTTGTCTCCCTTCACCACCCGACGGGGACCCACGTCTGCTGGCAGCAGGCGCATGTCTGAGGACAGCTTCTCATTCAATTGCTGCTCCTTCATCCCCAATCTGTCCTCCAGGACACAAGAGCTCTTGGTTTCCTGGGTCTGTACCTCAGCGCTAGCAGCTTGCATCCTCGTGCCTGAGCACCTAGGACATAGCCACTCGCCTTCTGGTACTTCATCCAGTGCTGGGGTAAGACACCACAAATGGTACCCCTTGTTGCATGCGTCGCACAACAACATTTCTGCTTCTCCATCAGTCTTCCTGCACACTTCACATGCAAGGTGTCTGCTGGGCACGGCTGCACTGCAGTCATACTGGTCCTTCAGGAAAAAGGGTGAAAACCCCACGCGTTTTGTGTCACCACTCCACGCTGTGTTTTGCTCCACGTTTTTCGTGTCACCGCTCCACGCATGTGACATATGTCATATCACGGTCATTCGCGAAGGACCGTCGCGTCGCGTCGTGCCGTGTCCCGTGCGTGTGTCGCAGAACACTCCTCCCCTCCGCTCGTGGAGGAGGAATGCATCGTCTCGCCCCGCTCGTGTCGTGCAGGCAGATGCAAGCGAAGGGCAAGGGCTGAGGATAGCGGCAGTTGCATATAGTTTAGGAGCATATGAAAAATATTTTCGTTCAGAAATAGTTTTTATGTGCTTCTAGGCTCGCTTAGGTACTGATATCGCTGACGGGAAGGGCGGGTCGCAAGCATCTTTGAAGCATTCGCGTTTCAAAGATGCGTTTTGTATTTTGGGTGCGACTACCCAAATTACAAATCAGCCGAGCGCTTCCCGTTAGCGCGGGGTATTCAGCATCAAACTGTTGCATATTCATAAGGTTGCGACTTAGGATCCAAGCGCACAAAGGCATCGGGCGAGTATCTTGGACACGAACAAGATTCTACAAGCCTTGTTTTGGGTTTGGGTTTGAATCTACCCAGACCCAAAACTGCCTAGCAGAATAGGAGTTCTCGTGCGTCTTAGCACGCAAAACTCCGCATAAATATTCATAACAGTAATATGAGTTGCGCTCCCGTCGTTCAAGGTCTAATGTTGAGAACTCGCGAGACGAGAGTATGTCAACATCGTGCGTTTTGGGTTTCGGTTTGAATCTACCCAAACCCAAAACTGCCTAGCAGCATAGGGGTTCTCGTGCGTTTCAGCACGCGAAACTCCGCACAAATGTTCAAAACAGTAATATGAATTCCGCTCCCGATGCTCAAGGTCTGATGTTAAGAACTCGCGAGACGAGAGTATGTCAACACTCGCGAGACATGTTTTGGGTTTGGGTTGGACTGACATGTCTCGTAGGATATCAATCTGTTTCACCTATGCTTCAACCCAAGCCCTGTGCTTCACAAGATAAGTTCATACTACTGATATGAATATTTGTGATGAGTTTCGTCGGTTGAAACGCACGAGAACTCAAGCGGTGCGAGGCAGTTTTGGGTTTGGGTAGATTCAAACCCAAACCCAAAACGCACGATGTTGACATACTCTCGTCTCGCGAGTTCTCAACATTAGACCTTGAACGACGGGATCGCAACTCATATTACTGTTATGATTACTTATGCGGAGTTTCGCGTGCTGAAACGCACGAGAACTCCTATTCTACTAGGCAGTTTTGGGTTTGGGTAGATTCAAACCCAAACCCAAAACAAGGCTTGTAGAATCTTGTTCGTGTCCAAGATACTCGCCCGATGCCTTTGTGCGCTTGGATCCTAAGTCGCAACCTTATGAATATGCAACAGTTTGATGCTGAATACCCCGCGCTAACGGGAAGCGCTCGGCTGATTTGTAATTTGGGTAGTCGCACCCAAAATACAAAACGCGTCTTTGAAACGCGAATGCTTCAAAGATGCTTGCGACCCGCCCTTCCCGTCAGCGGTCTTAGTACCTAAGCGATCCCAGAAGCACATAAAAACTATTTCGGAACGAAAATATTTTTCGTATGCTCCTAAACTATATGCAACTGCCGCTATCCTCAGCCCTTTCCCTTGCCTTTGCCCTTGCCCTCGCCCTTGCCCTCCGCTTGCCTTGCTTGCGCTCGCTACCATTTTTCAGGATCTGACCGATCTGACCGAGCGACAGATGACATCGCGACACGAGCGGGGCGAGAACATTCCTCCTCCTCTGTGTCACAGAAACGAAACGAAAAGCGACATGACATGAGATGACGCACGTGGAGTCGTGACACGAAAAATGTGGAGTAAAACACGGCGTGGAGTGCTTACACAAAACGCGTGGAGTTTTCACCGGTCACCCGGTCCTTCACCTGCAGGTGACATGGCGCGATGCTCTGCACAGTGCTCTTTTCCCTTAACTTGGTGGCGTCCTCAAGCACCACAACACCATCTCGCTGTATCTTGACCAGCTTCAGGATGGCGGACTTGGTCGCGACTTCCATGCCGCTGCGAGGTTTCTGTCTGATGTAGACGAAGTCCCCCACTTTAAACTGGTGTGGCTTAGGCTCATGGCCCCCACCCCTTCTCCCTTCATAATGTAAAGTATCACGATGCTGTGCAACCTCCAGGCTGCAGCCAGCGTGCACCATCAGTCGCCTCACTACCTGTGCTCTCAGGAGGAGGTCTTTGACTCGGACGTCCTTGTCATCTTTGACCTCTGGACTGAAATCCATGCTGGGCGCCTGCTTCAAATCTGGCGGCACCACTGCTTCTTGGGCAAACAGCAAGGTGAACGGCGCCACTCCTGTGGACTCTTGGCGTGCTGCATTGTAGCTCAGCACGAGCGGCCAGAGCTGTTCATCCCACTCATAATCGAGGCCCTTCTCCAAGGCGATCTTCTTGAAGCAAAACTTCATTGTGCGCACCACTCGCTCGGTAAGCCCGTTGCCTTCTGGAGAGTCTGGCGAGGTGACTCGTCTGTCTATCAGACAGTCTCTGCATAGCTGCTCGAACTCACCTTCGAACTCCTTGCCCCCATCCACCAAGCACTCTGCTGGCGCACCGAACACAGCTAGGACATGACTGCGAAATGCCGCCGCGATGGTCCTTGCCTCCTTGTTGGGAATAGGCACACAGACTATGAATCTGGTGTAGTGCTCGGTCATGATGAGCACCCTGTTGTTGCCAGCCTTGGTCTCCCTCCTCGAAGGCCATGCCAAGTCCAGCGACCAACGATACATGAACGACACGATCTCGAGGGGGGACAAACACGCCTCCTCTCTTGCGTAGTGGGTCTTCACGCGCTGGCAAGTCTCACACTGAGTAACCACAGCCTCCACGTCCTTCTTCAGGTCGGCCCACCAATGGCGCTGCCACAGAAGATGCTGCGTACGCCTTATTCCCCAATGGCCAGTTCTGGAGTGGTATTCCTTGACCAATGCAAGACGGTCAGCAGGCTTGGGTATCCTCACCTCCTTGCCCGACAGCGTGATCATGTAGATCTCGTCTGTAGCCTCATCCCATCGATGTCGTGCTGCTCGTCTCTTTACACGACGAACTTCATCCTCTGGCAATCTCACGCTGCCATTGGACTTCAACCATCTGAGGCACCACGCATCGTCATGCACATCTCGGTGCTTGTCACGGTCAGCCTGCTGTTCAGCAACACTGGCCATCAAGTTCGCGAATCTGGTGGTACACGCCAACCTGGGGAGTCTCATCTCCGCATCTTTGCCAGGCGGACTCCAAGCAGGCACGTCAGCGCGCGCTGCTGGAGTTGCGCCCTCCTTCACGAAGTGGCTCTCGTCGGCCTCTGGCGATACTGCTCAATGGCGTAGAGCTGCCACTCCTTCTTCTTCTTGGTTCCAGCCTTCTGCCGCTGGGCCCCAATTCCTTCTGCACCTTTCTGCCCTTGTGAGCACATTATCTGCAGCTTCTCTTCCCAGTCACGGTGGCTCGTGGTTTTCGCCACCTGCTGAGTATATGCGTTCGAATTCTCAACCCATTCCGCCAGCAAAGCTTGTCTCTGCTGAAGGTCCGACCTCGCGTGGTCTGCCCAGTTGTTGTCTACAGCGATAGGCTGTCCTGGGGAATTCTCCGCCACTGGGGACTCCTCGCTGTGAGGGAGCCCCTTCCTGCTCGCTTCTGCGACTGACATCTGCAGTTCCATCGCCCTGCGATCCATGGCCAGGCCCAGAATGCTCGCCAATTCTACGTCATTCAGGCCATCAGCCATGCGTAGCTCACTTGCGCTGTAGCCCATGGCTCGCGCCTTCTCGTCGAGGTTCACTTCTCGGGATTCTTCCTCGGTGTCCCCATCGTCATGGTTGCGCACCACGGTGCCCATTCTTGCTCTTCTGAATGCTCTCGACCCTTGCGTTGCCATGATGGTGGGAAGAGCCCTCAGCGGTTCTCCCACCACGTTCACCACGTAGTGAGGCGCGCGGTCTGTTCTTATCACTGGTCTGGGCTGCCAGCCCTTGCACAGGATTGATGATACGACTCGTCCTTCTGGTCTCGCCACCTTGCTCATCACGGAGCGAAATTGGTGGATCTGGAACAGGTTACTCCAGTACGCTCGCAATCGATGTGCGTAGGCGCCTGCTTGTGCTGCATCAAAGGACACTGGTCGGCCAATGACGCTGGCAATGTACGGGAACACCTCGTCCCTGATCTTGGTCCCGGGTCTGTGCGACAATGGGAACACGTTCTCCAGGATGTAGCCTGGGGGCCTCTGCTGCTGTAGCTGCTGCAGCGTGGACAGAAGCCGAACCACTTCATAAAATAATTTGCTGTGCCTGCCATCCAGGCCTGTAAGCGTTCCAGCAGGGGAGAGATCCTGGCATGGAAACCCGCACACCATGACCCACTGGCGTCCTTGAAGAGCACCTGCCCGTATGAAATCGGCGCTCGTCGTGTCGTGCAGATATTGGGGTAAGGCCCCAAATTCTATTGCACTGGGTGAGATGAGGTCAGGATATCGTCTCAGTAACGCCGTGCACCTGGCTCTGGCCACTGTCTGACTGCTCGGTGATATGTCTTGATACAGGTACCGATCCACCTTCATCCCATGATGGTCGTGGTGGTGCACGAGCTGCGCCTACGCGGGAGCTCTGCTCTGGCCAAGCTCTCAGCGGGACACGGACCAGGGGCTTAGAGTGCAACATGGCACAGAGGCCCGAGCACCAGTCAGTCCACGACATTCTAAGATCCCCGACACATTCAGTCTGCACGCAGCGGACTGAAGCTATGCCTCCGGCTGCACAGGAGCAGGAGGCCACTTCGTTCGTGCCATCGCCAACCCGGGGCTCTACAGCGCCCAGCAGCCCAGAGCGTTCCAGTGGCCGCGTTGCGCGCGCCGACACCCGACGTGAAGGTCATCCTGCGACACGCCCGCAGAGTCCAACCGCGAGTCCCGTGCAGCAGCGCTCGCCACGAGCTGGCCAGCGCAGAAGGAGATCTCCGAGCCCCAGGAGGGAGGCCCAACATCATGGCGCAGCTCGCAGTCGACATGCAGGCAGCAGCGCGCCGCGTTCTCCCTATGAGCGCCTAAGTTATGATGAACGTTGGGAGGAGAGGAGAAGGGAGAGCGCACTGGGGCCTTTTCAAGGGGGCACCGGGCCGGCTGCAGCCCGGCGCGCCCGTCACTGAGAAGCAGCCCCGGCGCACAGCCGGGCACACAGCCCGCCGATGGAGGGTGGGCGAAGCGCACTCAGGTGTGCTTCCTGCTAGTGGGGGTGTTCGTGCGCTTGCAATGGCCGCAGCTGCCTCACTTTGCAGTGATGGTAGCATGGATGGCCATGGAAATATCCAGGTGTCTTGGTGAGGTCGTCGCCGTCTGGGCATGCCGCACTGGGGTGCCCCGCAGAGCCATGGCACGCGCATTGTGGGCCATACATACCGCGCCGCTCGAGCCATGGGCGCATCATCGGGCGCATCTGCGTGTGCTGTTGGAGCTGGCTAGGCACCTGCTGCTGCTGGTCGTGGGGGCCCTTAAGGTAACCGGGCTCCACCATGTCCGGCGTGGGCTTTGGTACGTGCCATTGCTACGGTTCGGACTCGCCGTGCTCGCCATGCACTTCACGCACATCGTCGGCACTCTGGGGTGTGTCTTGGTAGTTGGCGCCCACGTTATGAACCATGGGTTGCCAGGCTCCTGCTTGGTTTACGATGGTGGCGCGTTCACCACGCTTGAGGCTCGGATGGGCCGTGCGCTGGCGGTCGCCCAGCGAATCTCGGCCGCGGGTCCAGCCACGCTGGCAGCTGTCCCTCGGCGCATGCAGAAGCCGCGCTTTGCCGCCCGACTGCAGCGCCTGCGGTTCACAGCCGCTTGCTACCAGGTGGCGCACTGCCTCTATGTGGCATCAGTCTTGGCACTGGTGGTCTACGTGTCTGCGGGAGGAGGCCTGGGCCGTATGCAAGGGGGGTGGAGGATGCTGACTTGCATACTGACCCTTCACCCTCCAGTCAAACCAGTGGGGACCAGCAGAATTTTAAAACTTTTGCTGTTACTCGCGGTGGCTGCTTGGGTGGCCGCTGTGGCCCCTGGGGAGTTTCAGGGCATGCTGACGGTGGGATCGTGCTCGGGCTCGCCGACCAGATCTTTCAGGACCGCCTGGGAGGACCAGAGGTCTTCGCGCCAATGGGACACCGGGTGGGAGGCTATGGTGGCAGAGCGAGACGAGGTGCTTCCGCACACGGTGCTGGACACGTTACAGCCAGGGGGCACGACCAGGGTCACCAAGGACGAGGCCGCGTGGCTGGATACCGAGCTCAATGCCACCTTCGGAGGACATCCCGAGTTCACTGAGGAGAACTGGGAGGAGATGCGCAACGTGGTGAGGAGGTGCAGCTATTGCTTCGCCAACAAGCCGCAGGACATCAAAGGCTACCATGGAGGTGCGGCACATGCGACCTTCGCCATCCCTTTCAAGGACGAGACTAAGGTAGCCTACCAGCGACCGAGGAAATACAGCCCGGGGGAGCAGGAGATCATCGACCTGCACTGCAAGGAACTGCTGGAATATGGCTTCATCGAGCCGGCTTCACAGCACTGCAGACACGCCAGCAACGTGGTGGTCGCGGGGAAGAAGGATCATGACACTGGACAGTGGACTTCGACGAGATTCTGCGTCGACCTCCGGAACACGAACCGGTTGTCGCTGACGGATAACACGTTACCACATCGTCCAGAAGAGCTCTACCAGCGCGTGGCCAAGGCCAAGTTCAAGACTACCCTGGACGCGACCAAGGCGTTCCACCAGATTCCCGTGACTACTGAGGAGGACAGGGACAAGACAGCGTTCTGGTGGGGCAACCAGCTTTATCGTTACACATCCATGCCGTTTGGAGCAGCTGGAGCGACCGCAGCCTTCATCAGAATCATGGACTACGAGCTGCGTCACCTGCAACATTGCACGGTGGCGTACGTCGATGACGTGTGCATATACTCAGACACCGCTGAGCAGCACATCAAGGATGTGGAAGCCGTGCTTCGCACCTTGGGGGATGCAGGGATACGCCTGCACTCGGGCAAGTCGACCTTCGGGTCAGCCACTGTGGACTTCTTGGGCTACCGCATCGGCTACAACACTATTGGTGCGCAGGACATCAAGTGCAAAGCCATCCAAGAGTTGCCCAAGCCCGAGGACAAGACTGGAGTACGCTCCATCCTTGGACTCATGAACTACTACAAAGGTTTGGTGGGGGAGCCCATGGGACCCAACTACTCAGAGATGGCACGACCACTGAATGACTTGCTCAGAAAGGAGGTGTTGGATGTTAAGGAAGCTTGGGGGAAGGAGCAGGACCAGGCATTGCAGGCATTGAAGGACGCCCTATGTTCGGGGAGATGTTTGAAGCCCATCGATTACAGCAGGCCCATTTTTCTCTACACGGACTGGAGTAACCATGGCATTGGCGCAGTGCTGGGTCAGAAGGATGAGAACGGCGTAGAGCACATCTGCGTGGTGATCAGTCGCTCACTGTCGAAGACCGAGAGACAGTACGCGAGCTTCCAGGGTGAGATGCTGGCAGTGGTGTGGGCGATCCGCACGTTACGACAGTACCTGCACGGGATCCACTTCACGCTGATTACCGACCATTCGCCGCTCACAACACTCATGGAGAAGGGGGACCTGCAGGGTCAACACCTACGCTGGGCCATCAGCCTCCAGGAGTTTGAGTTCACGGTCCAGTACCGACCAGGTCCGAAGAATGAGAACGCAGATGTGCCATCCAGGTACCCGCTGCCCAGCACCGCAGACGAGACTGGTGCCCGCTTGGACCGTGAAGGGGACCGAGCCAGGGAAGCGGGGCATGCCGAGAGACTAACGCGCTGCTTCACAGATACCATCTGCTTGGAAGTGACCAGGGAGCCACCACTGGGTCTAGAAGTGAGCCCAGAGGCACAGGTGGCCAACTACTGCGAGAACATGGTCAGGGAGCAGCTGGGGACCAGCGCAGTCCATCGACTGTTTGACGTGCACTACCAAGAAGAGTTGGAGTGCAACAAGGGGGTCATGTTTGACACTGACCACCCGGAGGTGGCCAGGTGCTCGGGCAGGTTGACTCGAGTCGCCTGGGATGCCCTCAGCCAGGTCCGGCCAATCAGGGGTATGCATTCTGGAGGCTCCCCGGCAATATACGGCGACGAGACCATGGAGGGTGGCAAGCTCAAAGTGCCAAAGAAGATCGACACGAGAGTGATTGACAAGAGCTTCTTTCGGGAGGCCAGAGAAGAGGGCGTGGTCTGCTACGAGCCGTGTGGGGGCCTGTGTGCTGGACTAGAGATGCTCTTGCGCTGTGGAGTTAAGGTCAACAAGTACCTCTACCAGGACATCTCGAAGTCCAGCCAGACGGTAGCCAGGGCCAGGTGCATGGCGCTCAGCCGCCGTCATCCTGACTTGTTTCGTGCCGAGGCAGCCCATTTGGAACAGCTGCCCAGCAACATCGAAGACACCAGTCTCATTGACCTTGTACATGCAGGGGCATTGAGTGGAGAACAATGGGTCATGGTGTGTGGATATCCATGCCAGGACCTGTCACCAGCTGGCAAGCTGGCTGGTTTGGAGGGCAGGCACAACAGACTGTTCTACCAGGCAGTGCGAGTCCTCTCTACGCTGCAACAGCTGCAGCCTCGGCGACCGCCAGCATATGTGCTAGAGAACGTTTCTCCGTTGTCACACAGGGAGAACTCGAAGATCAGGAAGGACGTGTTTCCCATCATCAATAGCGTGGTGGGCCAGCCAGTATCCTTCGACGCGGCGCGCGCGGGATCATACGCGCATCGCCTACGAGCATATTGGAGCAATCTGTTTCAAAATCAGCAGTTCAATCTGGTGATGGAGGGGGTGGACAGACCACCAGACAGATACGTGCGCGATATTTTGCAGCGAGGCTGGAAGCCACGCAGGGTTGTCACAGGAGACAGAAAGCCTCACTACACCGCTAACGTTGTGGGGGAGCCTATGAGAGTATTGCCAACCATCTTGGCGACACAAAACTCTCGCGCCTTTCGCGCACCTCGCGCAGGCACGGTGGTAAGGAAAGACGATGATGATGAAGTGGGGGAGACCAGAGAGGTTAACCTGGACGAGAAGGCAGTTGCCATGGGGTACAGCGCGAGTGAGCTGCGCACGGCGCATGGCATGAAGGACGAAGAATTGGCAGGAGTGCTTGGCCTTGCTATGGATCGGAGGGCAATGGAGCTATTGTATGCGATTGCCGAGGTCAGCACGACCAAACTGCCGAAGAGCGAGGAGAGCGAGGAGGAGGAGCATGGCACGCTAGCTGCCATCCCTATCGTGAAGTCCACCAAGGTGGCTACCACCTCCGAGGACACAGCTGAGCCGGTGCGAGCACAACTAGCAGAGTGGATCACCAGTTCCAGCGACTACACTCAGCAAGTCGCGCGACGTCTTAGCCATCAGGACTGGGAAGAACGACTGCAACACATGTGCAGCCAGGGGCAGAAAGGTACACAGGGGCTAGGCACCGCCGACGCCGTTCCACGTCGCAGACAGTGGAAGCTGGCCTCCATGAAGCTCGCGGGCTATGAGGCGCGTCATCGGCAGGCCTTTTCAAGACCTGGGGGCAAGCCAGCAGAGACAAGCTCAGCTCCAGAATGGGCACCAGTGGCGAAGGAGAAAGAGATGAGGCTGCCTAAGCTGCCCGACACTACGAGAATGGTTGCCATGCTAGCCAGCGTAACCAACCAGGAGTCACTTCGAGAGAGGTACCCCGACATACACGAGGACGAGCTATGCCTCGCGTGGATCAAGACCGGAGGAAGAGTGGAGGTGCCCAAGGAGGAGTACCACAGAGTGAGGAAGAGAGCAGCACGTCACCGCTGGGACGAGCTCATGGGCGAGTTGTACATGGTCACCGTCAGTGGTAAGGAGCTGCTGGTGCCCAAGCCCTGTGACAGGATTCAGCTGGTGCGTGAGCACCATGAGAGGACTGGCCATTGGGGCATCAGGCGGACACTGAACTTGTTGTGGCAACGCCATTACTGGGCAGGCATGAAACAGGATGTGCGAGCGGTGGTCACTCAGTGTCAGACTTGTCAGAGGGTGAAGACGCACTATGCACGGGAGGAGGCGATGCTCACGCCGCTGGAAATCAAGTCCTTCATGTACCGCTGGTCCCTGGATTTAGCTTGGCCTACGAAGCGCATCACGAAGGCTAGGAACCAACGCGTCTTGGTCATGATTGAGCACTATACGCGGTTCGTCGTGTGCGTTCCAATCCCTGACAAGGAGGCCGCCACCATCGCCAGCGCATTTCGCAATCACGTTTTATCCGTGTTTGGGGCGCCCGCAGAATGCCTTGTGGACGGGGGCACAGAGTTTGAGGGCGAGATCTCTGCCCTATGCAAGCAGTGTCTCATTGACCGGAGAGTGACTTCACCGAGTTCCCCAGAGAGCAATGGCTTGACTGAACGGGTGGTACGCACCCTCAAGTTTTGCTTCAAGAAGATGGCCCTCGACAAGGGCCTGGACTTCGAGTGGGACGAGATGCTCTGGTCACTCGTACTCAGTTACAACGCAGCTAAACAGCAGTCGACTGGAGTGGCGCCATTCACCTTGCTGTTCGCTCAGGAAGCCACGGTGCCACCGGATCTTCGTGCTCGACCCGAGTTGGACTTTGGGAAGCAGGAGGAGAAGACACTGGCTGAGGACTTGTTACAGCGAGCAGCCATCGTGAAGAAGCTCATGGTACATGCAGGGTGCAACCTAGAGATCGCTCAGCACCGCGACACCTTGCGATACGAGCACAGGAGGAGTGGCAGCTACGAGCCGAAGCCGCACCAGTTCAAGGCAGGCGATTTCGTGTACATACGACAACAACCGCGCTCTGGCATGGAGGTGGCCACCAAGCCAGCCATCCTAAAGATAGTCAAGGTGCAAAGAGATGGGGTGGTAGTGTTGGAGGACAGCACGAAGTTGCGGGAGAAGAGCACAGTGCAGAATATCGCACCATGTCACCTGCAAGTGAAAGATCAATACGACTGCAGTGCAGCCATCCCCAGCAAGCACCTCGCGTGTGAGGCGTGCATGCGGACAGATGGGGAGGCAGCCATGTTGCTGTGTGACACCTATAACCGTGGTTATCACACGTGGTGTCTGAGTCCAGCGCTGGATGGAGTACCTGAAGGAGATTGGCAATGTCCCAAGTGCTTGGGTGGGACCGTGGTGGCAGCTGCCGCCGAGGTGAGTACGTCGATCGTAGAGAAGATGGCTGCCATGGAACTGCAGCTGAGAGAGAAGTTGGGCTCAGATGTGGTATTGTTGCCTGCAGACGTGGGTCCACATCGTGCAGTGAAGCCGGGGCGTGAAGACCCATGGCAGGCGCTTACATCGCGGCAGATGCTCAGGAAAGAAGGGAGCATGGGGGATCTCCCTGACAGAGTGGCCTGGGGAAACCAGGAGGAGCTCAGCAGAGTGATTACAGACGTGATGCCAGGATTCTGGCA
>LGRX02026952.1:0-69330 GCA_001247695.2 Cymbomonas tetramitiformis | reverse complement strand
CTCACAGTGACCGTATGCCCCAAGGTTGCCCTGTATGCCCCATGCCCACACTGACCGTATGCCCCATGCCCACACTGACCGTATGGCCATCTAACCACTCGGTTTGCGGATGACTCAGGTCTCTGAAAGCTCGCATCAAGGAAATCGACATGCAGGAGACCCAAGCAGCGTACAAGAAATACCAGCAGAAGCTTGCAAAGCATATGGAAGGCGGATGCGCCTGGAATAAAGGTCAGAGGGAAGATCTGATGTACAGGCAAGTTGGTGTCGAATTTCCGGACTGGGCGACGTGTTATGGGACAGTCGCATTACGTACATCCCGGGATGACTGCCCCTACGTCGTGGTTTTTCAAGACGGCATGTTGCAAAGTTACTCAAAGGAAGATATCCAAAAGAGTCTGATGCCATTACCGCCAGTGTCGAAGAAGAAATAGGATTTTTAGTGCTCTATTAACATATTCATGTATGCCCCGTGGAACCGTATTATTATTCCAACTGATTCGCCATAGGTCATGTATGCCCCATATCATATTCTTAATTGTACCATGGATCTTAATTACATACGGGGCACTACAGCTAATTGCATCTACACTAACTAATATTTACACTTAATTATCCATTGCACTACATCTAATTACATCCACACTTACTACACTTTCTCTCGATCGATGCGGCAACGCCCCTGCAGAATTCAATCGACTCCGACCATTCCTTCCCCGACAGCAGTTCGCCTACCCCAAACACTTCTAGCTCGTTCACATACCATCGCTCTGCGGATCGGAACACATCTACACGGAATGGGGCCCCGTGCAAGTCAAATTTCCCGGATATGTAAACAGAAACCCGCTGTAACAGCTCATGTAAAGCGGGGAACTTTTCCCATGGGTTCTTGGCATCATCGTCCAGGGGATCTTCAGACAGCTCGTTCACGATGGAGATCACGCCCGTCTCTTCGAAGTAGGTCTTCGCATGCAAGACTACTTCGATGCCATCGGCTGTCGGCTGGATCCATATACGGTGTTCCCCTGCCAGGAACGAAATTGTTAGGTGGCAACCATGTGAGGCATACAGGTAGAGCATTGGGGCATATTGGTATGGGGCATACAGGTTTGGGGCATACATACAGAGCTTTGGGGCATGCAAGGTTTGGGGCATAAAGGGTTTCTAAGGGTAACCTTTGGCAATGTCGTCGTTCGTTACTGAGCTGCACGACGTAACTTCCACCTTCCTTCGGCTGGACATCATCTACCCAACCGCCTTGGTGCCAGCGACAGATCCCATTACCGCAAGAGCCGAACTGCGGCTTGAAAATGATGGTACCCGAAGCATCGCCACCCAGCTCCATCAAAAGAGAATCGCCAAACCCAGGGACTGGACGATACTCTACCAGAGCACGTGGCAGTTGCTCTCCAAAGAATTCAGTAGGCAAGCACTGGCTCTTGTCCCTCACGTACAGCTCGAACTCCCTGGATGCAGGTAGACGTAGTCGAGAATCGACTGCTAGCAAGAAGCCGTCCAGGGCGGCGACATCCTTCTCATCGAGAGCCATACTGGTGATGTCACCAACGACCACCATAGAGTACTGAAGTCCAAGGAGGGGAGCTAGTCGTAACATCTTGGCGCGACCCAGTGTAAACAAATGACGAAAGTCGACCACGTGAAGCCGCTCGTTGCGCATCTTGCCAAGGAGCCAGAGGATGTACACGTACGGATCTACCTCGTTCACCACATGAGGCGCAAGCTTCACCTCGTCCGCCGTCCGACCAGATTCCAGGAAATCTTTGAACTCTGCATCGAATGGCAGGGTAGCCGGGTACGGGAAACTTATGTCGCCCACAAGGTAAAGGATACCACTTGGAGAACCCTGTAAGTACACCAAAAATACAAATAATGTACACGTTATAAAACAAATATATACATACCAAATATGTCAATGTACACCTACAATACCACAGGGTTAGCTGCGTCCCCTGCCCCCGTGGATGGACTGTACACTTCGGCTAGTCCGAGTCTATGTAAAGCTACAATGATAACCCGAACCAACCGGTGATGCTCGGGGGAGTCGGTGTTTCTAGACTGCTTAAGGTCTTCGTGCATCGCGGCCCCCACAAACTGCTCCAGCTCCACGAGGACATGATTAGCTTTAATGCACCAGCCGGTGAGCGGCAGTCCCCTCACCCGCTGGTTGATCAACTCCTTGAGGTGCATGTCAAGGGCGTCAGGGACTGGACTGGCAACATCCGGGAGTCCGATAAATCTCGCAGCTTTCCTCAGGCTCCTGTAAAAGTGTTTATGGAAATACGCAGTATTCACGGATACCTTGGGGCATGCATCCCCCGGGGCATGGGGCATACAGGACAAACATGGGACATGCATCCCCCGGTGCATGGGGCATACAGGGCAACCTTGGGGCATGCATCCCCCGGGGCATTGGAGATACAGGACATCCTTTAGGCATGCATATTCCGGGGCATGGGGCATACAGTGCATCCTTGGGGCATGCATCTGCTGGGGCATGGGGCATACAGGGCAACCTAAGGGGCATGCATCCCCTGGGGTGTATAGTATACAAAGGTAAACATTGGGGGCATGATCCCCTGGGGCATGGGGCATGGCGGTGGCAACCTAGGGGGCATGCATCCCCTGGGGTAGCTGGGGCATACAAGGTAAACATTGGGGCAGAAGGTCCTCTCTCCGGGGCATTTGAGTGTGACATCCTTGTGGCGCATCCTGGGCGGGGCACAGTGGCATCCTAAAGCCGCATCCCCCGGGCATTTGGGGCATACAGCTGCAACAGTTCATGAATACCCTGTCCCCGGGGCATGGGGCATACAAGCAGTATCCTTAAAGCGCTCTCGGGGCATGGGGGCACAATGCAAACATTGGCATGCATCCCCCTCAAAGAGTGGGGGGCATTGTACAACAAACATGGGGGTGATGCATCCCCCGGGGTATGGGGCATCTGCAGTATCCTTGGGGCATGCACTCGGGCATTGGGCAAGGCTTGGCAACCATGGGGCATGCATCCCCTGGGCCTGGGGCATACAAGGCAGCCTTTGGGGCATGCCTCCCGGGGCATGGGGCACAATGCAAACATTGGGCATGCATCTCTGGGGCATGGGGCATGTTGAATGTAACATGGGGCACACCCTCTGGGGCATGGGGCATTCGTGGCATCCTTGGGGCATGCATCCCCCGGGGCATTGGGCATATTTGGCAACCATGGGGCATGCATCCCCCGGGGACTGGGGCATACAGGGCAGCCTTGGGGCATGCATCCCCCGGGGCATGGGGCATACAGTGCAAACATTGGGCAGGCATCCTTGGGGCATGCAGTGCACGGGGCATGGGAACATGGGGCATTGGGGCATACGGTGGAGTTGGCTGGGCTTCAAATTCAGCCGCTCGTTCGACAATAGCATCGTAGTCGTCGCACAGCTGCTCCAACACCTTTTGCTGTGGGTGCACGCATATGATGAGTTAGTGTCAGTGTTTGTGGACATGACGAGAGGCTAGTAGGAGAGAAATACCTTCTTGTTCAGACGCGCCTGTTCGGGCGTCTCAGACAGCCTTGCCACCGTGTTTTCTACCCGGGTGACCATGGCGTGCGCGAGAGCAAGGTCTTCTTCGCTGTATACGCCTTTGTAGCCCTTCTTCTGCAGCTGGTCGGGATGACTTAACATTCTGAACCTGCAAATGTTCAGTCAGCACATAAGGGAATTCAGTGATCATCACCACGATGCAGTGAGTACAACGAGTGAGTACAGTGAGTACAGCGAGCTCACCTTTTCCAGGGGAGGGTGTTACTGTGCCGGTAATGTGAGCGCAGCTCCTCGGTGGCAAAGAGCTCGTCAGTGGGGAGCCTTAGCACAAACGAGGGCTGTTTGGCTCCAGCGATGAGACCCTGATGTTTACAATAAGATACAAACTTATCAGCATAGGATATGCAGCACAAACGACGAAAGAAACCACATTAGAGGGCATCCTTGGGGCATGCATCCCCTGGGGCATGGGGCATACAGGGCATCCTTGGGGCATACTTCCCCTGGGGCATGGGGCATACAGGACATCCTTGGGGCATGCATCCCCCGGGGCATGGGGCATACAGGGCATCCTTGGGGCATGCATCCCCCGGGGCATGGGGCATACAGGGCATCCTTGGGGCATGCATGCCCCGGGGCATGGGGCATACAGTGCAAACATGGGGCATGGATCCCCCGGGGCATGGGGCATACAGTGCAAACATGGGGCATGCATCTCCCGGGGCATGGGGCATACTGGGCATCCTTGGGGCATACCCGGAGAATCTCATGGCTATCCGGCCATTCTGGTTGCTTGTTCGGCTTAGCCGCCCTAGCCATCAAGCCGCCCAGCAAGGAGTCGCCACCCTGTGCAGCAGCTGGGCGGGCATCTGCAGGTGGGCAACGTGGAGCCGGCTTCCGAGGCTGCTGATGTGGCGGCTGTGCTTGTGCCACCCGTGCAGGACCAGGAGCTGGGTGGGCAACTGCGGGTGCTGGTGCTGCTGCTGCTGCTGCGGCTGGTGGTGGTCTCGCAGCTGGCGCCTGCTGGTTCTGTTGGTGGTATTGCTGCTGGTCTTGCTGCTGCCGCTCTCGCTGCTGCTGCTGCTGCTGCTGGGCCTGCTGCCCCTTGGCCTTGGTGTTGGATGCGGCCATTCTCCTGTCAATAGAGTCACGCACACGCTGATATTGCTGTGACTGCTGTGGTTGTGCATCCGGTGCAGGACCAGGAGCGGGATGGGCATCTGCGGGTGCTGCTGGTGCCTGCTGGTCCTGTTGCTGGTTTTGCTGCTGCTGCTGCTGCTGCTGCCGCTCTGGCACACGCTTCTGCTGCTGCTGCTGCTGCTGCTGCTGCTGCTGCTGCTGCTGCTGTTGCTGCTGCTGTTGCTGCTGACCAACTGCGGGTGCTGCTGCTGGTGCTGCTGCTGCTGTTGGTGCTGGTCTGGCTGCTGGTGCTGCTGGTCTTGCTGCTGCTGCTGCTGGTGGTCTTACTGCCGGTGCCTGCTGGTCCTGCTGCTGGTCTTGCTGCTGCTGCTGCTGCTGCTGCTGCACTGGCACACGCTTCTGCTGCTGCTGCTGCTGCTGCTGCTGCTGCTGCTGCTGATGCTGGTCCTGCCGCTGCTGCTGGTGCTGGTGCTGACGCTGCAGATGGGCAGACAGCACGGTGCAGACATGCGAGTATGCCATGCATGTCTGCAGCCAAGACCATCTAGGTGACACCCTCTTAGGATGCAGCACCCGGGTGAAGTTGAGCAACCTCGTGGTGAGGTCATCAACATGAAGAGCCATCCAGTTGTCCCGAATGTCGCCAGGGGCGAAGAGTCGGACAACTGGATGGAGGGCCTCTTCTGGACTCTGGTGGACCTGATTTGCCCCACTCAGGGCATGTCCTATGGCCTCATCCACGTTTCCACCGACTTGATGGATACATGGGTCCTCCTCTGTCTGAGTGGCGGCATCCTGTGTTCGCTGTGCCTGCTGGTCTGCTGTGCCTGCTGGTCCTGCTCTTGGTAGCACTTCACTTGTGTCGCATGATCTTTTATTTTTGTCGCACCATGCGACATATCAATTATATTCTGGGGCGACAAAACTGAGTACGGGACTCATTATTGTCGCAGTGCGACAAACAGTGAGTGCGGGGCTGATTATTGTCGCAGCGACACAAAGAAGACTATATTTTTGAACTGAATCTACAAAACTTATACAAAAGATTATGGAGTATACCATATCACAGTTTACGGAAGAAAAGAAACAATTTGACAAGCTAGCATATGCAAATTAACTAACAATTGGCAGGGAAATGTGCTCACGTTAGCACAGCATGCACTATTTTCTACTCTATTTTAATTACATAACTATGCTTATACATCTTAACAATAAATGTGCAGTGCATACTGTTATTAAGTCAGGTACAAACAAAACAAATCCTATAAAAGATTGACTTCTAAGTTCTAAAATCTAAAGGCTAAGCAGGTTGCTGGATACAGCAACATGCAATTCGCCAGCGATAAAGGTGAACCTGAATTACCTGCACACAGCGAATGCGAAAACGTCAGAACGAAGTGAAAAAATATTGCAATCATCACAAAAACACGCAGGCAAATACGCATTGGAAGCCAATAAGCAAAATAATTCAACACTCTTCACAATTTCCACACCGTAACATGCGTCTCGCCAACGAGCATGAGATATTTGAAATACCTGCACACGGTAATCGCAAACAGGTCAGAAATAAAATGAATAACAAAACCAAACGTACACGCAACGACCAACAGCACACATGCGAAACAGGCGTTCAGGAATGCGAAACAGGCGTTCAGGAATGCGAAACAAACGTGCAGGAGTGCGGCGAAACAGGAAAACGTGAAAAGTATCCTGCAAAATTACGGAGGGAAAAGTCAGTGAGAGAGGTGGGGCTCGAACCCACGCTGCACAAACTGTGCAGACATCGCCCTCGAAAAATAGACTCACCACAGGAGAAACAGAACGAATACAAAACAGAAGCTCGAAAACCAAAAGTAAATTCCTGCAAAATATCAGTCAGTGAATGCTTGCGACAACATCAAAACGACGGGCAGCGGCACAGCCCGTCAGCCGGCCTACAAGAATGCCGCCAGCAATACCCGAATGTTGCTGGGGGCGTCACACATATAGCAAAAACGAACGCGACCTGTAGAACAATGAAACACAACTCTGCAAGGATGTTAGGATATACCGGAAATTAGTTAGTATGAAGGGAAAAAATACATGCAGCAGTACAAAGCAGGCACAGCAAAAAACATTGTGAGGTGCGCCGCTAAACGAAAGGGTCAAGAATGAATGTGAGAGTCAACATCGAGATATCTCATATGTGAAATCAGCCAGCCGCGGCCCGCGTGGGTCTCACCGGTGAACCGATTTCGCCATGACATGACATGCGTTGCCATGTCATGTAGTCACACAGTGGGATTCCATTGTTCCCCTTCTGTCCCATTTTACACCTGTTCTCGACAGGTGTAAAATGGGACAGTAGCAGTAGGGGACGGTACAGTATGGTTTCGGGTACTGTATGGCATTCAACTGTGACACTGTAATCTTCGTCGCAAACCCATGCCATGTCAGCATGTCTGCCAGGTGAATTTTTGTTGTCGTGTCGCAAACCCATGCCATGTCAGCATGTTGCGAAAGTCTGGAACCAGTCGCATCGCATTTGTCGCAAGGGAGCCACACTTAAGGGCTTTTTGTGGTGCAGTTTTTTAATTTACCAATATATAAATCGAAACTGATCGCGTCGCTGATTGGCTTATCCATCGTCTGCAAACCATCTCGTTTTTGTCGTGTGATCCCTTTCCCTTGTCGTCCCATATTCATGGTGCCTATCTCAGGCGCTCGCACTTCTTATTGGCGGTTATGGGCGATCAGTCCAAAACATCTCATGTAAAACACCCTGAAATCTGTAGCACGTGCGCCTTCTATAATTATACAAAAAAAACGTGCTCCTTGTACGTGCACAGTCAGCTTATGGTATTTCGCGTGTGACCCATATTCATGGAGTTTATCTAATCTCATGGCTCCTCTGATTGGCGATCAGTCGGAAATATCTTTTATACGCCATCTGAAATCTGTCTTGCTGATAACTTCTGCATGAATATCCATAATTCGATACTACGCCCAGGAATATTCTATGCGTCTCTGATTGGCGGCAATGCTCCACCGATTTGTATAACTCTCCTGCTTGCCATCTTAAGGTGACCGGTGTGGACTGCAATATAATTATATATGGGCGGTTACTCCCGATCTGACAGGGAAATCACACTGTTTCCGTAAAAAAGGGCCCCAAAGGTGGACAGTTCTGGTAGTATCGTGTGCGTCGATGTCACTTTTTCCAGGAAAACCTGTTTCGCTCCTATAAGGGAAACGCAGGACCTTGCAGCTTTTTTTTGAAAAAGCTGCGAACCGTCGGTGTATAATGTTGAGTATAATCGGATCTGTTTGCGACACGACAAAAAAAATACACCTCGCGACACAAAAAAGGCGCTTCCCCTGCTCTTGCCTGCTGTGCCTGCTGGTTCTGCTGCTGGCGCTGTGCCTCGGGCAAGGAGCCGCCACCCTGTGCAGCAGCTGGGCGGGCATCTGCAGGGGGACAACGTGGAGCCGGCTTCCGAGGCTGCTGATGTGCCTGCTGCTGCCGGCTGCCAGCAGCCCGTGCCTGCTGTCCCCTCTCGACTGCTACACCATCCCCCATCCCAGGTGTCTACACAGTGCCCCCCCCAGAATGCTTGGGGCAGGCTTCTGCGCAAAATGCGTGCGTGTCCACTGTGCCCCCCCCAGATGCGTGTCTGTCAAAAGTGCCCACCAGATGCGTGTGTGTCCACCATGCCCCCCCAGATGCAGGTGTCTACACAGTATCCCCCCCAGATGAGTCTGTGTCCATTGTGCCCCCCCCAGATGCCCCAGATGCATACAGGGCATCCTCGGGGCATACATCTGCTGGGGCCTGGGGGGGCATAGAAGACAAACATGAGGCACGCATCTCCCCTGAGGCCTGGGGCATACATGGCAACCTTGGGGCATGCATCCCCTGGGGCTTGGGGCATACTGTACAGGGCATCCTTGGGGCATGCATCTGCTGGGGCATGGGGCATTCAGGGAATCCTTGGGGCATGCATCCCCTGGGGCATGGGGATGGGGCATACATGGCAACCATGGGGCATGCATCTGTTGGGGCATGGGGCATACATTGCAACCTTGTGGCATGCATCTGCTGGGGCATGGGGCATACAGGGCATTCTTGGGGCATGCATCTGCTGGGGCATGGGGCATACAGGGCAACCTTGGGGCAGGCTTCTGCGCAAAATGCGTGCGTGTCCACTGTGCCCCCCCAGATGCGTGTGTCTTCACAGTGCCCCTCAGACGCGTGTGTCTTCAATGGGCCCCCCTAGATGCGTGTCTGTCCACTGTGCCTCCCAGATGCGTGTGTGTCCAAGCTGCCCCCAGAATGCGTGTAACTCCAATGCGCCCCCCCCGCCGGGTGCGTGTGTCCACCGTGCCCCCCAGATGCGTGTCTGTCAAAAGTGCCCACCAGATGCGTGTGTGTCCACCATGCCCCCCCAGATGCAGGTGTCTACACAGTGCCCCCCCCAGAATGCTTGGGGCAGGCTTCTGCGCAAAATGCGTGCGTGTCCACTGTGCCCCCCCCAGATGCGTGTCTGTCAAAAGTGCCCACCAGATGCGTGTGTGTCCACCATGCCCCCCCAGATGCAGGTGTCTACACAGTATCCCCCCCAGATGAGTCTGTGTCCATTGTGCCCCCCCCAGATGCCCCAGATGCATACAGGGCATCCTCGGGGCATACATCTGCTGGGGCCTGGGGGGGCATAGAAGACAAACATGAGGCACGCATCTCCCCTGAGGCCTGGGGCATACATGGCAACCTTGGGGCATGCATCCCCTGGGGCTTGGGGCATACTGTACAGGGCATCCTTGGGGCATGCATCTGCTGGGGCATGGGGCATTCAGGGAATCCTTGGGGCATGCATCCCCTGGGGCATGGGGATGGGGCATACATGGCAACCATGGGGCATGCATCTGTTGGGGCATGGGGCATACATTGCAACCTTGTGGCATGCATCTGCTGGGGCATGGGGCATACAGGGCATTCTTTTTTTGGGCATGCATCCGTCGGGCATGGGGGCATACAGTGGCAACCTTGGGGCATGCATCCGTCAGCATGGGGCATACAGGTACTTTGGGGCATGATCTCGGCTGGGCATGGGGTATACAGTTAACCCGGGGGCATGCATCTCGCGAAAGGGGCATACAGGCATCCTTGGGGCATGCATACCCCGGGGCATGGGGCATTCAGGGCAACCTTGGGGCATGCATCCCCTGGGGCTTGGGGCATACATTGCAACCTTGGGGCATGCATGTGGTGGGGGATGGGGCATACAGGGCATCCTTGGGGCATGCATCAGCTGGGGCATGGGGCATACAGGGAATCCTTGGGGCATGCATACCCTGGGGCTTGGGGCATACAGGGCAACCTTGGGGCATGCATCCCCTGGGGCTTGGGGCATACAGGGAAACCTTGGGCCATGGGGCATGCTAGGGGCAGGCGGGCACGCACCTGCAGGAGCATGAGCAGCAGAAGCTGGTACATGGGCTGCCCCACCCTGCCGCTTCACTTGTGCTGAAGGGGCACACACAGTAGGTATCAGGCGAAAACCCCTTAGTTGAAGAACTTCTTAGTATCAGAAGAAAACCCCTTGTAGACAGATTGACTTAAAAGAAGACAGCGCAGAAAACCAGAAAACCAAAGATGCATACGGTGACTGTGGGAAAGGAAATACCGTTTCTGTCATCGCGTTTCCTTTTTTTTTGGACCGCAGCCGCGCCAGGCTGTTGAGGCGGACCAGCATCTGTGGAAGGAAAGATGCGTTCTTTAAAAGAATAAAAGAATAAAGAAAAAAAGAAGACGATGAGGGAAAGGCAAGTAGAAGCAATATTCTTACCTGCGGCTGGGTGAACCTGCGTGGGAAACAGGGAGTGCCCAGTCATCCGCTCGACGCGGCTAAACCCCTCCTGCTCCAATCTGCTGCCGCGGTGGACCTTGAAGTCACTCCTGGCGAAATGATACTCCAAGGCCACGCGCTCATGGATCGCGTGGGGGGGGTCGGCGTCTTGAACGGTGTACAGCCCGGTATCCGGGTGCCGCGACTTGATCCTGGAAGAAAAGAAACGTACGATGAGGTTGAAGCAAGAAGCTGACGAAAAGTAGGGCAGGCAGGTTAGCATGCGTACCATACAACATGCTTCGTGGTTTGATCACCACGTTTGGCGACGGTGGTGTACTCCACCATGCAGTCGCCGCATGCTGGGAACACGACGGTGTACCAGTTCGGTCCCTCATGTTGCCTGCGACAGCGATCGATTTCTTTTCGACTCTTCAAGACGTCGAACTTGCAATCGACGCAGAGGTCGACCAACCAGCAGCCGTCAGCATCTTGTTCATCTCTTCGCGTGCGGTTTAAGACTTTCTGAATATATTTTCCCTCAGCAGCATCTGGGTCAACGCACGCGCCTGGCATTTTTGCGAGAAAGAAGGAAGTAAGAGGTAAAGGTAAAGGTAAAGGGCGGGCGCTGCGAAGGTTAAATTTTGTTAAAGCTTGCAGTGGGGGATACCATGGGGCATGCCCGCCGCAGCGGCGGGCATGCCCCAATCGTACGAACTGTAGCGCAGAGAGTCGAGTTTCAGGGATTTAACAACAAAAGTCGAGGCATCATCGAATCTAGGGAGCGGTCGTTTGGATTTCGCCAGGAATCGCCGGCGACACGAGCGTGGCAACGCTTGTGTCACGCCTTGATGAGGTCAGGTCGCGATTTCAGGTCACCATGACGCGATCGGGCCATGACATCCTTCCCACCTGGTGTCCGATAGGCTTTATCTGTCTTCTGGACCCAGAAGACGTTCCAGAAGACATTCAGAAGACGTTCAGAAGACATTCAGAAGACGCGTCTTCTGGTTTTCCCAGAATGTAGGGATTATAATGATGAATGAGATAAAACGCGTCTTGGATTTTAATGTGAAAATTAAACAAGAGCATTTGAAATTGAAAGAAGGAGACACCGAGTTTCATATCGCCTTGAAGAAGTATGTACCGGGCCATATAGCTTTGCACGTGAAACACGATGATCGGTTTGGCGGGAAACGATTTGCCAAGGTGTTTTTGGAAATGAATGATGACAATGTGTTAATAACCGAAAGCGGTCTTTACATATATTGCAAGGAGAAAGGGTTATGGATGAATGATGACGAAGACATTAAGAAAATGGTGTACCAAAAGTCTCAAGAATATTTTCATCATATGGATGACAATGAACCAAAGTGGGATTTGAAGAAATGCTATGGTGACTTGAGGGATGCATTGCCCGCCTTTTGCACAAAGATAAAGGAGTTCGACTTTAGTAAACAAATTGGTTATCTATTGTTCAAAAACGGTGTGCTCGATTTGAAGAACCACCGAATATTAGAAGCAAATCCCGAATTCCATTTCACCTCTATCACCGATAGGGAATATGTGTGCGACGACAAAAGCGAGATAGCCAAAGAAGTCAAGTATAAGCTATTTGACTTACCTTATAATAACGAAGAAAAAGTGAATTATGCATTGGCTACCATAGCGAGAGGCATTGCCGGTCATTATTGTGATAGAGTGCTTCCCACCATTTTGGGTAAAACAAAACGCGGGAAAGGAACATTGACCGACTTGTTGAGAAACGCGTTAGGTGATAAAAAGGGATTCTACGGAACTTTGAATGGAGGAAATATTATTCGAAAAGCAAATGTTCAAAACGAAGAGGAAACTCAATGGAAATGGGCGAAAGCATTTCACGACGAGAGACTAACAAGCTGGATATCCTCTCCATCATTTGATGGAGAAGCCTATACCCCGTGGAAGGCGGTGTGGTGTGGTCGCATACGGCCATGATGGGGCATATGATCGGTACCCAGAGGTAGATTGAGTCATGTACGTCGTGCATACGAGGTGGTAGGTGAGTTGAAGTCGATTTGGTCATCCAAGTGGTGTGAACCAACTGAGCTTCGTGCGGGGGGTTGGTGGGGTGGGTGTGAAAAATCGCTACCTCTTGGCGGGTGCATACCTGAGGGGGGCGCTACCCAACCACCAAGGCTGGATGGCAAAGCATGGGGCAGCATATTTTTGTGATTTGAGTGTGCGGAACACGAATATCAAGTCCGTTTGGCCATCCGATGCGGTGACCATGTGGAAATGGGGCGGGGGTGGAGGGGAGGCGCAACGAGGGGGGCGAAAATAAGGAAAATCGACATTCTTGCTCCGGCCGCGCGGAGCGAATCTGGTGGCACAAGCAGAACGTGCACATGAACCCCAACAAGTCCGTACGCTACAATGACATTGAATGTGGGGTCCTGGGGTACCATGTAAAGAGCGATGCCGCGGGGGAGTCTTCTAAAAAGCCGGAGTGGATGTTCAACTTTGATCTGGGGGAAGGTGAACGTTACAGCCGCGCGTCACTTTTGCGCGGCTTCCCGGTTGTGCACCAGATGTACAAACGCGACGGCAAAGTCGTCAATAACCATCAGAAACCCCTAGCTCTGTTGATGGAGCTGATCCAGTGCCACATGCTCGGTGACAATCCGGGCAAGGTGGATGAGGACGGCCATCCACTCAACTGGATTCTCGACGCTTGCTGCGGCGTCGGCCCAACGTCCATGGCCGCCATCAGGTGTGGTTTGAACGCGATCGGTTTCGACCACGACCCGTACATGGTCAGCTCTGCGCAGCA
This sequence comes from Cymbomonas tetramitiformis, assembly GCA_001247695.2. Classification (NCBI taxonomy): domain Eukaryota; kingdom Viridiplantae; phylum Chlorophyta; class Pyramimonadophyceae; order Pyramimonadales; family Pyramimonadaceae; genus Cymbomonas; species Cymbomonas tetramitiformis. The sequence continues at coordinate 56,011 of LGRX02026952.1, read as the reverse complement.
ACGGCTGACCAATTTCGACGCCGAGCCCGATCCGGATGCCGAGACGAAGCCAAAAAAGAAGACTGACCCGACGAGTAAGGGGAAGGGAGTTGCCACTGTCGATTCTGATGAAGACGACGTAGATGAAGATGAGCCAGAAGAGACGGCTGAATAAATTAGCAGGATTTGTCGACCGCCCTGACTAATAGTATCAGTCATGCCTCGACGGTTTAGGGCGAAAAGTACTCTGTTCGTAAACATTTGAATAAAGAATGATACATGTATGCATATTTCGGTGTTTTCATTGTACGCATACTGCACTTTTCTAGCTTGTTGCCTTTATGTATCCCTATTTCGCGCATAAATATCACTAAACCCTGATTTTTATGAAATATATATAAATCCAAAAATGACATATGATAATGTCATTTTCATCGAATAGGGTGTTTAAAGCGTAGCTGCAGCACGCGCACACACCGCAAACACACACGCATACACATGGATTCGCTATACACTTTTGCGCGCCTGTCCTTTGCTGCGGGGTGAATTCAACCGTACTCCAGGCTTCTCGTTGGCACAGCGTGGTCCTGCACGTCTGCCCGTTTCTTGCAAGAAGTCATGCTAAAAAGTCACATAACGCACGGCGTCTCGAACTCACCTCAACTGCGTGGAGCTTCGTGGCTACTGCCCCGCAGTCCTTGTGGTAGGACCAAATCGACGATTTGGTCCTACCACGAGGACCATTGTTCCGATAATTTAATTGGCCATCTCCCGTGATTTGCGGTGTCTAACCAATGAAAGGTGGTATATATAGGTCCTATATTAATTTATTTGAACGCTGGTTTGGCCTATATCCATCCCATATATCCATGACGAACGCATTTCAAACCTTTACACTAAAATTTTTCAAAACGGATTTTTTGGAACATTCAAAATGTGGCAAATTAGTGACTCGTCTTCAATAATTTTTTACCAATCATATATCAACACTACACCTGCGCGGATACCATCAAATTGAACCTATACATATGTCCCAATCATATTTGGGCGGTAGGCCCGGTTGGAATGCATATATTGGCTCGTTGGCTCGTTGGCTTCCCATCTAATATATTGGCTCGTTGGTTTCCCCCCTAAAACAGTGGTCACGCGAGCTGACCAGCCAGCCATCACAATTGCTTGCTAGAGGGCATATATATCGCAAGGTTGGTGTGTGCGACACATTAAATCTTCAAGTATATATGTATTGCGAATTTCTGAAAGTCTAACATCATCCAAATATCTTATTTTTCGACTGGCGTGTACATTTTAGAATGGATGGATGCCAATTTCTAAAGTCCGAAATTCACTAAATTCGGAATTTGCATTGTGTTGAACATGCGCCATGCTGAAATAGAGCGGAAATGATGATGAGGGTGCGAAGTAACCGATTCAGTTATCTTATTTGGTCATAAACTCAAGATGTATAACCATGAGCATCACCGTGAGCCCCCCACGTGACTCCTAATACTCAAAATAACGGTGGTCCTTGTGGTAGGACCACCATTTTCTTCAAGCTTTTGGTGAAATTACACCCCTAAAGCGTGTCGTTCAACCACACACCTAAAGTCTCATGGGGGCCGCCGCTATAAGAAATAAAATTCATTTAACTCATAAATATCATGTGCAAATGTTGCCTGTGCCTCAAATAGTCGATTTAGTGATCGAAACCGCAATTGCCCATTGGTCCTTGTGGTAGGACCATGCATTTGGGTAGTAGCCATTCGGCCTTTAAGAGTGTGAATTTACCCACAACTGTGCGGGTGTGGATTTACGTTTATGTGTTGTAGCGGAGCGGGCGCGGATGTGAATTCGAATTCGCGAAAGCTGCGCTATGCGTTCCGTATGAAACTCGTGCCGAGCGGGCTGTCCCTGACTGATTCAAGGAGGTGCTTTGTGCGTCTAAATTCGCAAGGTTGCTAAGAATTCGGCAACGGAAAATATCCAATATTACAAACTTACGCACGACCGATATGATTTTGAAAGGTTCAGATAGTTCTCGGCAGACTGATGGAAACAGTCCTATTTTCCAGTTTAAAAGGCTAATTTCCTACAGGTACAACGAAGTCTGTGGCGACCTTTCGGTTCTTGGCGTTTCGCCTCCTCCAATCGGTAATCTGTTTCCATACAGTATTTGAATCGGCGCTGGATGCTACATCCCGTTGGTGACCTTTGAGATGCCGCGATGTCGCATGTGGTGTGTCAGTTGCGAGTCGGCGGGCGCTCCCTCGCTCGGGGCGCCTCGCGTCGTTCTGCTTGCGGTCATTGGCTCCGGCCGCGATCTGTTGCAGCGAGCCGGGGGTGTCGTCCACGTGGCGCGGCCGGGACGATGTGGCGCCTGCGATACCGGCCGATTGGCGTGTGGCCCCAGATGGGCGTTGCCTAACCGGCTGACTTCTGGTGGCGTCCGGTGGGGTGTCATCTTGTTGGTACCTGGTTTACAAGTTTCTGAGAGAATGGAAGTTCTCGGGGAAAATACATTCCTGCAGAGCGAGCAGCGAACTCGGGTGGCTGTCGTACGTGGTGACGTGGCTGTCGTGCGGTGGAATAACTGAATGAATGTGGCGTTTAGGGCAACGTCGCGGCTGATAGGCTGCGGGTAGCGTCTGCGGTCATTGTGCCGAGGTGCTGTTGTCGTGACAGGTTGTACTGTTGTGCCTGGGGGTTGGTATAACTGCTGCTGCGTGATGAGCACTGTCGTGAGGGTAATTGATTGTGGGGAATGGCGGGGGTATTGGGCAGTGTAGCAGCCGTGCCGAGTATAAATGCTGACGTGGCCTTTCGCGGTGTTTGGGAGCTTTCACTTGTGTATAAGGGCAGGTTGACGCACGGGCTCGGCACTTAAGAGCATGTGCGTTTCTCGTGCCGCGATGAGGCGGGTTTTATATCTGAAGGGTGACTGGCTGACGAGGACGTATCGCGGTGGGCTGACTATGGGAACGCGGTGGGCCTGAGTATGAAAACGGGGGTAATTGACTGTGGGAGCGGGGTGACTAATTTGGGGAGAAGGGCCACCATCGAATGAGGGAAGAGGGTTATAACTGAGTGGGGAAAGTGGGTGTAACAGAGTGGGGGAATAAGGGTATAATTGGGTGGGGGAGAATGGGTGTAGCCGAATGGGGGGAAATGGTATAACTGAGTGGGGGAAAAAGGGCAATAACTGCGTGGGGAAAAGCGGGTGTAACAGAGTGGGGGAAGATGGTAATAACTGAGTGGGGAGAGTGGGCGTAACCGAGTGGGGAAAGATGGCAATAACTGAGCGGGGGGAAAGTGGGTGCAACAGAGTGGGAAAAGATGGTAATAACTGAGTGGGGAAAGTGGGTGTAACAGAGTGGGGACAGATGGTAATAACTGAGTGGGGAAAGTGTGTGCCACAGAGTGGGAAAATAATAATATAATAATAAAACATTTACGCTAGCAAAGGGGACAAAGTCCTGAGAGTGCGGTATCCCTGCAAAGCAGGCTAGTGAAAACACCAGGGGCTACTCCCTCTGCTATAGCGCGCCCACAAAGGGGCTCAGCCCACTTTTCAGCAGGGTGACATCTAGAGAAAAAGCTAGGTGCTAAGCAAAAAACTCTAGAAGATGGAGAAGCAGCCATGGCCGGGTGAGTGGAGGGGTGGCGTGGGAAAAATAGGTATAATTGCATGGGGGGGAGAGGGGCATGCGTGACTGAGTGGGGACAGAGGAGGGAGACCCGTCGTGGGGCTGCACCCCCGTACTAACCCCCCGTGTCTGGGGCGTTCGTAGTTGTGACATGCTAACTCTAAAAAGAACCGCTAGCTCACCCAAAGCGTAAGCAAGATTCGTGTCCACGGAATTGCAAGCAATTACCGCAACGCAAGCCGTTTAATATACACGGCAATCTCACTACAGATTTGGACAAAACCAGACTCAACCAAGATCATAGAGGGGCCCTTAAACCGCAAGGGAAGGAGAATTACTCAGCCGAAAACGATTGACCACGCTATTTTAGAAAATTTGCGCAGCGCCTCCGCCCCGAAGGGTCGTAATCGTCCGCAAACTAATGAGAAGTTCATGGTTTAGTGGCTACTTTGTAAACCATGGTATCGCGAAACCATGGTTTACAAACCGTGGTTTCTCACGGGGAAGCCGATTTCCCCCCCACTGTATGGGGGCCTGCTTCTCCTAGTATCACCCCTTGCTGCGTGTGTCACTGGTCGTGTGTCACCGTATGACACTCACCTGCTATAAAGCTCACTCCCGTAATCCTTCTATCAGTTTGTTATCACCGGTTTCCCCAGCACTGCCTTCTGAGTTCCTGTTGCAGTGAAATAGTTATATATATATTCACACAAATATATACCTATTTTCACCTGTTCTATCAGGTTATCGGTCCCACTTCACGTGAGCAGGGTAGAAGTCTTCCAAAATTCTTTACGGCCCGTAAACTATAGTTCCGCTGGCCCGCTTTCGGCCAAAACGGTCAAGGAAGAAAAATGCCCGCCGCAGGCGCGAAATTTTGAAATTAAGTATGGGGGTTTGATAAAAAGTGACATTAAATGCCTATATTTTTGGCCGAAGTTTGGCCGGCTCATATTTTTGTGCGGCCCGGGGGCGAAAGCCCCTTCGGCCCGCTTTCGGCCCGGAGCGAGCTTCTGCGGCCCCGGGCCGGCCCGCCACGGTAAGACTTCTACCCTGCACGTGAGTGGTGATTCCGGTTGGTTCGGCTCGCTTCGGTTCGTCCGATTCTACAAACCGTCAACACCGTTTTTTTTTACCGTCAACATCGCAGCTTAATTTAACTGCGAACCGTATCAGCGGCAATCTTTCCGTCTCCGTTCCCTTTGCCGCTTCCGTTAACCGTGGTTTACCCTACCGATTGTGACTGGGAATCCACGCACCGTTTCCGTCAGCTGTTGACATCGCAGCTATCGCGGCTTGATCTGCACCGTAAAAAGCGACAAGTCCCTTTCCGTCTCCGTTCTTTTTGCCCCTTCCGTCTTTCGTGGCTTGCCTGCCGACTGTGACTGGTATCCCGCGCACCGTCTCCGTCAGCTTTCGTGCATTTTGGTGCACTCCGTCATTTTTTAAATAAGAATCCTTCTACACTCTGGCCAGCAGCGCCTCTGCTGCCGGGGGACCGCTTCACCGTACGGCATTTTTGACGTCACCACCGTTTTCCTCGTCAAAAACTGCCCCAATTTGACCTTTAGATCGTTCCATTCGCTTGATTTTTCGAGAAGGTACCTTTTCGCTTGGGAACCCTATCTTGGGGTTCGCAGAATTCTGCAGACAGCTGGCTGGAACTTTCATGTCCACAAAACGTCAGCGTGCACGTATGGCCGCTGTTCGTTCAGCGTTGCTCTCTCTCCGAGTGCATCGACATCCTTTTACCGCTGGTTATGTTCTGGTGGTGCCTGGTGGTGCTTGCGCACCAGGCACCAATCACAACGACAACATCCTGGACGACAACGACGAGACCGATGACTTCCACGACTTCGTCTCGCCACTTCCCTCACCTTCGCCTTATGCCCCCAGTGGTCGCCATCTGGTGGTGTCTGGTGGTGCTATCACGACCGCTTCCCCCCTCTCCATCGTCCCTTTCGAGTTCCTCCCCATGACCTCGATCACGTTCCCTCACCGCATTTTCCACCTTCCACCTCCCTATGGCTACTGCCCCGAGCTTGGGTCCTATCACAAGGACCCACGCATAATGCTCGTACCATGCATAATAATTGAATATAGTTATAATTTGACCGCTTTCGTCGAGTATTTATGAGCCCAATTAATTTATTTTTAAGTGAGAATGCATAGTGATTGCATTTATGTCCTTGGTTGCGGCGGTTACTTTGGATATGTGTTTCCCCTCAAAAATAATTAAAATGGCGGGTCCTTTCACAAGGACCCATTTTTTATTTGCTTGCTCGAAGGTGCTATGAAAATTGCAGGACCTATGTTATCAAGTTCTCGAGCTGCTCTTTCTGCAGTGTCTTGTCAAAACTTTCATCCGAGGTCATCTTGACCCTCAAAATATCGGTTGAAGCAGCAAAAATGACCCAACTTTAAAATTACACTAAATCGACTGCCCAAAATGTCGCCTTTCGTCTTGTATGACTGTGCATATGCACCATGTTATGGTCCATTCTGGGTATATAGAGGGCTTAAAAATTACGTTAGTGTGTATATATGAAGACTGCAATGCGACGATAGCTTGCAGGCGTCATGTGCGCAGTCAATGTCACATCTCCGACATTGTTCCATGCCAAAATTAGCCCATATATTTCCTAATATTTGCCTAGGAAATGGCGGGATATGTGGATTGTGACACCTATAACGGCGTGAAATGGGATGCCACCGGGCACAAACATCCACCGATCATCGGCGATGGTATGTGCCACCAATATTGCATAGCGTCGGCGCCGTGTGCTTCAAAATTCCGTTTGTGAAAAAATCAAGAGCTACATACCTCGTTTTCAAACATTTGAAAAACTACAACGTTGAAAATTTCAGGGTTACTAGCAGTTATGCTACCAATAGACGCACGCCACATCGGATATATGCCAAGCAGCCATAGAATAAGTTAGCTTGGGTCATAATTAGTCTACCTTATTGGTGGTTGCCTCAATTTATCTCAAGAAGATGCTTTAAAAAAATCGTGAAAAAGTGGTCCTTGTGAAAGGACCCAACGCAATTTGGGTCCTATGATAAGGACCCCGGGGCAGTAGCCACCTATCCCCTCTTCAGCGGTAGCATAATGATTCGGGAATAGATTACTCCAAAATGGGGAATAGAAATTTCAATCTGTTTTTGGGGAATAGGTGTGTGACACATGCATATGCGTCTAAAGTTTTGCGTTTAAATTTTTAATAAATCGTTAAAATTTTCCCCCCACCCATCTGTTCACTTTCGTTTTGCAAACATGAGGAAGCCTCCGAAAAAGTACACTAGGGTGTGCCTTTCTTGCGATAATGGCGGGTATCGATGTACTGTTGAACACACTGATGGTATGCATTTTATTGTCCTCTATTCAAGAAAAAGGACAGGGTAAAAGATTCTCCATCAAAAATGAAAGGTGCGTTGCCCTTGCTTTCCACGGTTCCCTTGTACAGTTGACTACATATATAATAAGTGTTAGGAACAACTTTTTTTGCGCAAGCAAGATTACGGGGCTTTCATTGAACCAGATACGGGGCTTTCATTGAACTAGATACAGGGCTTTCGTTGAACCAGATACGTGGCTTTCGTTGAACCAGGTACCGTACGTGGCTTTCATCGAACGAGATACGTAATGCTACGCGAGTTCCTGACCACGATACCGAGTGTGCAGGCAATTCTGCTTAAATTAGAAAGGGTTGGAAGCAAGATCCGTTCGGAATCTAGGATGCTGGACGGGTCTTGAGAGGGGGGTAATGGGCGTGATTCGAGCCAGCCAACTCGACTCACGCCCAACAGGGACGCATCCTGCACAGCATGAACATATCACGCATATCATATAAGCATAATAAACACATACTGACCGTTTGGCAGTGCAATTTCACCTCTAGCGGAAACGCGGATGTCAACCGCGTCCACGTTTCCGCTAGGCGTTTCTTCCCTCATTCGCGCGCTCGTTTGCAAGAGAGCCTGGGCAACGGATGAGGGAAGCGTTAGCAAAAATAGTATTTCGTATGCGTTGTTTTCCCTAAACAAATTGCACAAACTGAACGGTCAACCACACATCTCGTTGTGGGATGACGCGTTCATTTGGCGGAAGCGGGTGGAATTTAAGGAATTTGAAACCCGCAATAGTTGCGCTACATGGGGTTTCATCTTCTTTGCGAAACGGGTACCCACATCATACTAAGTAGGAATATGTGATAATATTTTGAAGCAAAAGATTACTCAGATTAGTATACAATCTTAGAGATCTTTATTTCGCTGGACAGGGGCACACTCCCGGAGAGAAAGCCTTCCGCCTTTAGTTAAAATTGCATATTTAACAAATCAAACAGTGAGTATTTTCTTCAAGTATTTTCAGACGGTAATACTTAAACACTGGTAATACTTAAACACTGAGTGTTGTCTCGCGTGTTGTCACCAAGCCTTAGAAACTCACGATCTCACTCCCAAAGTGACCAAAAACCGTTCGATCGGCGATCGAACGGTTTTTGGTCACTTTGGGAACGCGTCTGAAAATACTCAGTGTTGTCACCAAGCCTAAACTCGCGATCTTACTCCCGAAGTGACCAAAAACCGTTCGATCGCCAATCGTTCGGTTTTTGGTCACTTTGGGAACGCGTCTGAAAATACTCAGTGTTGTTTCGCGTGTTGTCACCAAGCCTAAACTCACGATCTCACTCCCAAAGTGACCAAAAACCGTTCGATCGCCGATCGTTCGGTTTTTGGTCACTTTGGGAACGTCTGAAAATACTTAGAGAAAATACCAGACAGGTCTTTGCAACCAAGCCGACTTCAGTTCTCACATACTGTAGAGCCCTAAACGTACGGTTTACGCCCTCCCGAATCTGGAATTCACGGCCGTGAATATTAAATTCACGGCCGTGAATATTAAATTCACGGCCGTGAATATTTCACTGCACGTATGATTGCCCACACTGTTTGCGAGTAAATTAGATTGGGAAAACATTTTCCAACGTTCGTAATGCACAAAGATATATCATTTAGACTCTTAGGTAGGAGTTTTTTAGCTCTTGACTGAGCCGTGGCCGCATCAGCTCAGTTTGCAGTCGCGACTGCGAGCTAAGCTGAGAGGCCCTTATAACTTTCATGCACATCGCATCAAAACTCAAACAGCGGAGGGGTTCTCGTGCGTTCTAGCGCACGATACTTGGCACCAATATTGCTAACAGCAATATTGGTGCACCCTCAAACGCACAACCTCTGATGTCAGCTATGCGCAAAACGCGTGCTACACATCATGGGTTTCGGTACATGCAAATCCAAACCCAAACATGCCAAACAGCAAAGGGCTTCCCGTGAGTTCCAGCGCCCGTAACTTTGCAAAAGTATTACTAAGATATATATCTTTTAGTTGCCAAAGGCCCAAGGCCTCAAAAGCCTTGTGCACGAAGCCATCAATTTATTTCTTTGGAGATTTATTGGGTTTGTGTTCGAGTTTACCCAAACCCAATACATGCCAAACTGAAAAGCAATTCCCGTGCGTTATAGCGCGCGAAACTATGCACAAATATTTACAAGACACATATCTTTCAGTTCTCAGAAGCACAAGGTTTGAGATAACTTGTTGGCAAAACCATCAATTTATTTCTTTGGCAGATCTATTGGGCTTGGGTTCGAATGTTTCCAAACCCAATACATGCTAAACAGCGAAGGGCTTCCCGTGCGTTCTAGCGCACGTAACTGCGTAGAAATATTGCCAAGATATTTATCTTTGATATATTCGAAGCACAAGGTCTAAGAAAGTCTGTGCACAAAATGGTATTACTATTTCTTTGACACAGATTTTAGCGTGATATACAAACTCATAAATCTGGGTCAAAGAAATGATATGTTAACTTCGCGCACAAGCTATCGCAAACCTTGCACTTCAGAAAAGTGAAATATATGCATCTTATCAATATATTTTGCAAAGTTACGTGCGCTGGAACTCACGGGAAGCCCTTCGCTGTTTGGCATGCTTGGGTTTGGGTTTCAAACCCAAAAGGCATCATGCCAGCACGCGGCCGTCTTTAATATACTCAACGGCTTGCCATATGCTCTTGAGGGTGCACTGATATTGATATGAACAATATCACTGCCAAGTTTCGTGAGAAGATTCTCACGAAAACCCCTATTATGCAAAGCCGCAAGTGGTTGAAACCATCTCACACCGCACCAACTTAGCTTGCAGTCGCGAAGGCTAAGCTGATGCGGTTGCGGATGGGGCCAATCGATAGTTCAAACGAAAGGTATTCACCTAATGAATACAAACGCTTTAGAATCGAATGGTGGAAAAAATTATGCTTCATGCTACATTTTTCTCCTCCTGGTCCTCGGACCATGGCTGTGAAGTGTTGGGGAGTGTGCTAGTGAAACTGCTTGTAAATTTTTTTGGCGCTCGATTGAATTAAGCATGGTTACATGTGACATATAATCTATTCCCCAAAAACAGATCGAAAATTCTATTCCCCATTTTGGAGCAATCTATTCCTCGATAACCTTTTTTCCCTCTTCAGCGACGCATTCGCTCTGGTGGTGCCAGGCCGCTTTTGGCTTTGGCACCGCGTGGGCATTGGCTGATTCGTCGTTTTCGTGGCGCTCGAGGACTTCTGCAATCGAGAACTCCGCCGCCGCCATTCCGCAATCACGTCGCGGCTTGTAGATGCTTGCCCTGTGTGCTAGGAATTTAGGCAACGCCCCATGCACGGATGTGCTTCTAGTTGGGTTGAGAAAGGCCCCTTAGGCCTAAACATTCTAGTAACTTGGGTTAGGATTTAGGGTTTGCCTGCTTCGGGATGACCACTCACACCTTCGGGGTGAGGTGTTGTCACGGGGAAGCCGATTTCCCCCCCCCACTGTATGGGGGCCTGCTTCTCCTAGTATCACCCCTTGCTGCGTGTGTCACTGGTCGTGTGTCACCGTATGCCACTCACCTGCTAGAAAGCTCACTCCCGTAATCCTTCTATCAGTTTGTTATCACCGGTTTCCCCAACACTGCCTTCTGAGTTCCTGTTGCAGTGAAATAGTTATATATATATTCACACAAATATATACCTATTTTCACCTGTTCTATCAGTTTCGCGAAACCACGCTTTTCGCGATATTCCCCCGAATATTCCGCCTGCGGTGGCGCCTGGGTGGCCGCGGGGGATATGCTGATCGCGTGTCACGTTCCCCCGAACCATGGTTTCGCGAAACCTCGGTTTGTAAACCACGGTTTCGCGAAACCACGGTTTGTAAACCATGGTTTCGGATACCATGGTTTCGCGATACCATGTCATCACGATGTCAGCAAATGTCGAATTGATATCTGAATTCGACATTCGGTCATCAGATTTCAGATTTCAGAATTCGTTCATCAGCCCGTGCGTGAAAGAGTCGATCTTCAGATTTCGTAAATTCGATTTTCACATTATGCATCTGGATGACGATGGTGACGTTCCCCCAAACCATGGTTTCGCGAAACCGCCCCCCACCCCGTGGTTTCCCGAAACCACGCTTTTCGTGGTTTCGCGAAACACCACGGTTCAGAATTGTCTCACGTAACGAGACACGTCGGCAGACAGGCTGTCGCGGACGTGTACACAATATTCCTTTCCAAAACCATGGTTTTGGAGAAAACCATGAAAACCGAAACCGTGGTTTCGCGAACCGTTTGGAGGCATGGTTTTGGGTACACGATCAAAAAAATGCACAGGAGCGTGGGATCGAACGATCTGTCCATCGTGTCCGTGAACGCAATGATGACAGTCGGGCCAAAACCATGGTTTACAAAGTAGCCACTAAACCATGAACTTCTCATAAGCCACTTCATCCTCGGGCCTCCATCTACCGGGCTGGGCTCACTAATCACGACCCTAGAACAAACGCGTCCAAACAAGGGGGCACGCAACAAGGAACGAGCACGTACCAATTGTACTAGGGCAAACACGAGTCGGTGCGAGTGACAGGCGTGTCAGCATGACGAGTGACAGAAGGAATGCGAATGCCCGTCGCAGATATGACCAGTGAAACACGACAGAATGATTGACATTCGTACTGTCTAAGTTGGGCACATGACCGAGTGGCCGACATTCCCGTATGACAAGTATGACGAATATGACGAGTATGACCAGCATGACTAGTATGACAATGTGGCATCTGCACCCACAGCGGATGAGACTCGAGAGGAATGATGGGAAACCATGCACATAATGGTGGGAAAACCAGCAGATCTTGAAGGGTCATGAATATTGGAGGGAAACTAGGAGAACCTCCAATCAATGCCAGATCAGCAGAGCTGTAATTATTCATTAGGACATCTGGGATGGACTCGGGAATGATGATAACAGATCTGGACTGATCGGCAGCTGGCCGCTACCGCGACGACATCGGGCAAAAAAGCTTGCAGGAACTGGCTCGGGCACTTCAGCTTGCGCAGGTGCGCTTGCTCCTACGTTTGCTGCCTCAGGAATAGGCTCGCTCATTTTTTACGAAACTCTGTAGACACGCAAGAGAACAAGCAGGTGCATGAAAAAGGGCGGCCTGACGCCAAAGAAAACTTGCAGACCTTCGCTCGATTGACCCGAAACCGGATTCCTCCGGTAAGGCTGTGTCATCGAGGGTGTTCTGAACAGTGTTCAGAACGAAAGTTTCCGATCACCTCGTCAGTGTTAAGTGATCGGAAATTTCTGTTCTGAACACTGTTCAGAACACTCGAGAGGTGACGTCACGTTGACGTGTCCGTCACGATTCCGACGTGGATGATGACCCTGTTGGATTTGGTGTTCAGAACACTGTTCAAAACTTGCTGGAAACTCTCTACTCTCTCTTGTGCCACGTTCCACCCATGATACTGTAGAGCTGTATTCCACACCCGGGGTGCACAACAAGTTCCGTGAGCATCCACCCCATTTATATTGTAACGCCTGCAGCCCTGCACTGCGCAGAGCACGTGTGCAGTGCAATATATAAAGTACAATAGAAGGGAATTTTTGAAATACTAGGCGGATCGATCTCAAAAAAAGATCTCCACTAGGCCATCTGACCGTAGGATCATGTGCGCGACAGTGCTTCGCTTTTTGCGTCCCAACATGCCATGCCATAACGCGTGGGTGGCGTCGCGGTGAATGTACGCGACTGCAGTGGCACTGTCATCGTTAGCGTCTGGCGATCGTGAGATCGGAGGTTCGTCTGTGTCGCCCGTTGGGATTCGCGCTTTGCTGATTAAGTAAAGTAAGTAAGGTAAGGTAATTTGGCCAGGTTCCAAATCATAAGGAGCAGAGGTTTGGGGGAACATCTTTCGATCAGGGAAGATATCTTACCCCGATTGGCCGGCCCCGGGCCGACCTGAGTCGCCAAAATGAGGCCCGGGCCGAAGAGGGGCCGAAAGAGAAATTGCTTTGGGGCCGAACCAATTTGGCGCAAACTTCTAAAAGTTTGATGAAAATTTTGCGATTTTTGCATTTTCTCATACTTAAGATTAAAATTTTCGCGCCTGTGGCGGGCATTTTGTAGTTTGGACCGGGCGGGCCGAAGGCGGGCCGAAAGAATTTTTGATTTGGGGCCGTACCAGCTCAACGGAAGATATCTTCCCTGCTTTCGATTGTCCCCCTTTTTTTGTCATTAAAAATTACATACTTAAGGTGAAGCCTCTTTCATATAAATATAAACCAAAATAAACTAAAATATTGGGGGGGGGATCTTTAGATTCTGTCCCCCTCTTTTAAAGTAGCCAATAGGGTGTCCGCCTTTTTCACGATCGGCACGATGCGGTCCAGGACGTTCTGTACTAGGCGCCGTCGATCTCAAAGACGAGATCTCCACTAGGCATCTGTGCTTTTGGACAGCACGACTAATTACGATCCCGACGTGGCACGCCGCGATGCTCGTATTTCTTCTCGTCAACCCGGGCCTAGGTGGACATCTACCTCATATACGTGAACGATGTGTCATGGTGGGACAAATTAAGTACGTGAAAATTGGCATCAGTCATAGCCGATTTTCCGATGAATGAGGACAAATGTAAACATTTTCCCCCCAATACATAAAAGCGTGACGTCAGCGTCATAAAACGGATTTTTCAAAGAGGGGGACAATCTAAAGATTTCCCCCCAATATATTATTGAAATGACACTCATGATACGTATCGCAGTGAAGGTTCCGCTGGCATACGATAGAGCCCGCCGCTTATTCTCAGTGGTAGCAACACGATTCTTGAAGTCTCTGGTACGAATTAGCACTTTTTAACATTTGCCAACATGAATTCTCTTCGAGAATCTCGACCTTCTCCACACAATCTGTTGGTTGGTGTATTGTTTTTGGTACTAACGCTTGTCGAGGCGGAAGACTGTAAGTCAAGCTGTAGTGGTTGTAGTTGCAACGGAGATTTGTCCTACTCCGGCTCTGAGTGCTGTTGCTCGACGACATTTTACTGCCAAGGTAATGAGGGTGCACAATATATTATTAGAATCTTGCCTAGTGCCGTTGATAACCTTGAGGCTTTTGAAAACATCCTAGGTATCAACTTCGGCACACTTCAGCTTGGCATTTTCGTCCCAACTTGTCGGTGATGTGCGGGCCCTGGTGGGGCCCTGGTGCCAGCTTGGAAAAGTGACCTTGGCTGCAATTAAGTTGCTCCCTGCAGCATTGTCTCCTGAAGTTTGCGCTTCAGGCCCAGAGATACCCAGTTTAATGGCCAGGCAACGATGGACATTTCAGGACGAATGGACCCTTCTTGTTTTGATTCACTGTGGATGGCTGATTCAAGCTACTAAGTCTAGACGTGTCGCGGCAAGCAAAAATGGGTTGTTAAAGAAAGCACCTGCGAACGATAGAGTCCGTAAACCACCAGTCAGCCAGCAGTTTCAACTTTTTGTCCCTTCGACGGCCCTTGAACGCCTTCTTCGGCAATGTTGCAGTGCGTAAGGGACAAAAAGTCCCCAGCGCCACCGCCACCGCCACCAGCACTCACACACCCACATCGTCACTAACTGATCACTCTCTTCGCACGCATACATGTCGTTTGTCACAGGATGTGTCGCTCTGTGTTTCCGGTTCCACCTGAACAACAATTTTCACCCCTGTGTATGATGTCCCATTGCAGCTCCGACTCCGAACCCCACTCCGAACCCCACTCCGAACCCCACTCCGAACCCCACCTCTCGCCCACCCCCTTCTCCTCCTTCTCCTCCACCTCCTTCTCCCCCGTACTCCACTTCGTCCCCAACTCCATCCCCCACAGCCGACGGTGATACCAGTGGCAGTCCAAGCACCACAAGTTCCTCATTGACCGAGTCTGTTGGGTTTTGTAAAATTTCTGGTTACACTTCTGGCTCGGGTTACACGAGATATGTCGAGAAGAACGGGACAAGCTTCCAATCAATATCTTCACACCATGGCGCTGTTTGCAAATTCGATTCCTATAACTCGAGCGACTATGGCGATTGCAAAGAGTTGTGTTTGCTATGGGATCAGTGTGCCGCTGTCGAGTTTCGCAGCGAGTATGGCAACGGCTACGATTGCCTCTTGTACACTGTGTTAGATGTAGGCTCGTCCTTTGACTCTGACGAAGGAATTCGATGCGAGGAGGTCCAAAATATAATATCCGATAATAAGCTTGCCGGATCCTTCTTTACTAGCGACGATGCAACTACTGAAGATACAGATACAGAATATATTGACAGTTATGAGTGGGAATCAGGAATGAGCTATACGAATGGTGACGGGTATTATGGAAGAGACAGCACGGCAGCGCTCTGCGGTATAAAGATCACTGAAAGTACTACCCAAGATACTCCACCTCCATCAGATTCCTCTTCTCCCCGATCTGCAAGTTTCCTTTTATTAAAGGCTATCACTTCAATGTTGCTTTCAATATACATCTTGCAGCGATGAGCAGCGTACTTTATTTGTCGAACTTAAGGGAGTCAAAGAAGCTGGTAGACGATAAATTTGTTTTAAGTTTTAAGGATTGAGCCACGCTACTGGTGACGCCGGGTACAAAAGGGAAGTTAGGGACCAAAAGTGCTGCCCACACTATCAGAACTCCACCTCCTCCACCATTGGACCTCTCCTTTCCGCAACCGGCAACCTTTTCACTGCCAGAGCTACCACTTTATTTCTTTTGATATGTATGTGACTTTCAGTGATGAAAATTTCTTGCAAGTTACTGAGATTATTGTCAGTCAGACTATGACATTTTAATACAGTGATAGAAGATCTGTTTCAAGATTGCGTACTTGAAACAAGGCAACTATACAACCAGGAGCAACCACCTTTTACCTTATGATTTGCTTTTGAAATGTGCCTATTGCAGAACCATAGCTTTTAAGTTTTAAGATTCAAAATACAGTTGAAACATGTTATTGTATTAATCAGCCTGTAATTATGCCTTTCATATTTCGAAGACATGGCGAGCCGTCAACATGATTAATGGATGAATCTCAACGCAAAATAATATTTTGCCAACATATCTAGGGCAGGAATCGGTTTGAAATTAAAAACTCTTACGAACCAATTACATCACTATTATAGCAAGCTAAATTTCCACTAGGTTAGCCACTCCCCTGCTGCCATATTCGCCTGAAAACCGATGTGACAATCTTCTAATGTCCACCTCGGGAAGATGGTTACACCCCACAAACCGTCAGCTACAGCTGCATGTATTGCCGGGAGATGGTATACTGATACATAGAGGTAGATGGTCGTCAATCGGAACCGTTTTTTCCAGAGCCCACTGTATTTAGGGAAGTTTATGGAATATACTCAAAATTTTCCTCAATTGTAGAGCTTTGGACCGTTTATAACGCCCCCAAAACCGTTCATGAAAAACGATTTTCCTCTCCAAGATATTTATTCTAATGTGACGTAGGGTATTTTAGGCGATGCATATAATGAATCGGAACCACCACTGTTAAGCACCACTGTTAACAAGTTTTCCCCTCATGTTTCCTCTGAAAGTCGCTTAACACTGTTTTTTCTTCGGATACATGTGTTTGATATTGCCACGACGGCCGCGATATATAATGAAACGTAGACAAATAGGGTATACACGTGTTCGTAATCTCAAGAGAAATTATATATGTACATATAAATGCGAAAATATAACTATATCCCATCACAATTTTGCGTTTTCTAGAATTTATATGCTCTTAAACCACTATTTTGGGTGCTTAACACTGGCTTAACACTGCGAGTTCCGATCCACGGACAGCTCCGCCGATTGACGGCCATCTACCTCTATAGTTAGCTATTGCAAATAGTGGTTTTGGTGGGCAATTGTTATCAAGTTATCAACTTTTTCAAAAAAATTGCCATGACCCGTCTACATCTCTACAATTTGTAATTTTTTGGTCGAAAATCATGAAACAAAATTTTGTGTAAAAAATAAATACATTTGAAAGTTTTGCCCCAAGCCTACGTAGCAAAGGTAGCATTCCTAAAATATGATCAGTGAATTCCGGAACTGATTGAAGGCTATTAGTGGGTATTACTGAACGTTGTGGTATAGCACTCGAAACAGGGGTGGCAATTGGCCGTGCAACTGTTTCTTCTGCCACAGGAGAGCCTACTAGGACTTCAGAGGCCCCAACATTACCCTCATCACTCACAAAACCAGTCTACAGGTGATACATGTGCCCAGTGGCATCTGAATCGAGAACTACTACGTCTTCTTGCCCATCCTGTGCCACGTAGGCCCGACCGTCTGTCGATGCAACCTGCATTTGCTCTCTCTGGATTTTTGTAAAATATCTCCCCTCCTTTGGCAGACTATTTCGAGCCTCTACCATCCGATCTCTCTTAATTTCTTCTTCACCAGACACGTCAGATCCCTCGAAAAGCATCTAATTGAGGTCAGACAGGGAATTGACGATCCGATTGTTAAAGTACCTGCAGACATGACAACGTGACGGTCAGTGTGTAAAAAGTTTCAATAGTTCAAAAGCAAAACTCACTCACATAATGGCAAACAAAGGAATGGAAGACAAAACAACGGCAACAGGTTGGCTCGAAGCAAACCCATACATAGTCTCGGACCATGGAATAGTGTGGGCTCATATTGACATAAGGGGAGGGCAAATAAACTCGGCGAAACAGAAGCACAACTCCACGGAAGAACCACGCATGACTGGAGCAAACGACACCACTCATGCCAAATATCCGGGCTTTCCAGTAAAACTGAAGCTCACACAAACGGCAAGCGGGAATAAACAAGTTACGAAAGCAGTAGTTGCTAAATTGCTGGAGAAAATTGGATGCACCATTAAGCATTTGGCAAATGCAAGCATAGAACATAATAATGCAACACAAGTAATAAACACCGTATTAGGTGACACCACAAACTACAACATGAAAAAGGAAGACACCTCTGGAGCCAACTTAATAGAAAATCCAAGCACATGGAAGGGGAAGCTCACGAGCATTAAGGGAAGCATAAAGTGGCACAGCAAGACCAAAGGGTAAACGTTATTGGACACGAAGTGGGAACTGATTCGGCGCGATCGAGATGTCATCAGACCTGAGACAGGTCGTCATCGTCATTTCGCCGGATCCGAGGTGCCACCGCTCCGAGGTGCACATGGCAAAACTGCGAACGGAAGGTCAAAGGCAAGTACGCGTCAAGGTATCGCCCAGTTCTACTAACCGGTTTGTCGAACAGGCGTCACGACCCAAATCGCTCTTGACGCCTCCCATTATCCCCCGGTTCTCCCGAATATTTATACACTGTCGTTGTACAGTGTATAATTATGGCTATAACTATATTACGACAGAATATTATTTCAACCGATCAACGACGAGTATATAAATTGTAAACGGATATAAGTATATACATATACATTAGTATAGTTTACCGTGTGCTGAATATTTAAATAAAATATTTAAATAAATAAATAAATAAATACTGTATGCAAGAATTACGGGGGTTGGGGGGGGTGAGAGGGGCCGATGTGGGCATATACATGGGGTTGGATGGTGTGGGAGGGAGGCGGAATAAAATAAAATAGCCCCCACCCCCCTTCCCGCCTCCCTCACACCCCCTCCATCCAACCCCCCATCCTCCTTCCCCTCCCCCTCCCCTCTCCCATGCCCTCCTTCCCATAGCTCCCTTAGCCATACGGTCTCGTATATACCCACATCAACCCCGCTTCCTCCCCCCTCTCACCCCCCCAACCCCGTAATTTTTTGCATACGCATTTTATTTTTATTTATTTATTTAAATATTTTGTTTAAATATTCAAAGACACGGTAAACTATACTAATGTATATGTATATACTTATATCCGTTTACAATTTATATACTCGTCGTTGATCGTTTGAAATAATATTCTGTCTTTATATAGTGATAGCCATAATTATACACTGTACAACGACAGTGTATAAATATTCGGGAGAACCGGGGGATAATGGGAGGCGTCATCGTCAAGAGCGATTTGGGTCGTGACGCCTGTTCGACAAGAGGATGTCACTAAGGTACCGGTTGACAATGAGCACGTTGGCCAACTTGTTGGCCGACGTGTCATTGTCAACCCAGGCAACGGGTGACATCTAACTTGTCTGCCGTTGATCCCCTACTGACTTTCAGATCGACAGTTCATTAGCTATCCACATAGTATGGCATTCCACAAAATTGTCAACCCTTGCCTCAACATTGTCAACCATGCCCCTTAATCGTCGTCCATTTATTCAAATTACTTTTGACTCTACCGTCGATCCCCAGCCTGTTTTCCGCTTCTCGACTGACTTGATATGCGGCAGGTATAAATCGTTTACGCAAGATTTACCTACAATATAAACAAGTATTTCACGTTCTCCCATCCAAGGTACAAATTATACAGTACAGTCTTCCCACCTCTTAATTTTCACTCAGATTATTTCACTATACAGTCCTCCCACCACTGTATTTATACTCGATACTGAATTTCACTATACAGTAGTATACTGAATTTCACTATAGGAATTACAGGAATTTCAGGACTATTACAGGAATTCGCTACGTATAGGAATTTCAATACAGGCTTCAAATTCAGTAGCATACCTGGACTTCACTATGCAGTCCTATACAGTATGCTACTGAATTTCACTATACAGTCTTCCCACCATTGAATTTATACCAAGATTATTTCACTTTTTCCCACCGCTGATTTCATATGTACGTTTCCAATTTCGAATTTTAAGTTTTGAAGGTGATGATGATGGCCGATCGAACGTGATGACCGATTTTGAAAGAGCTGGCAGAGTATTTCGCGTCGCGCCATTGGTGTGTATAATTTCTGTTGCAGCCCACATCCACATCGCATCGGCGTCTTTGATGACAGTGTCACCAACTTTCATTTATATGTGAGCTTTGCGGCATTGCGGGCTTCGCAATCTAAATATAGCATAGTGTGACAGGCTGACGACGTTTAGCGCCCGCAGAAGGATATGTATGTATGTATGTATGTGTATAATTTCTGTTGCAGCCCATTCAGGCGTTTTTTATGATGGTGTCACCAACTTTCATTCCGGGAGCTTTGCGGGCTTCGCAATGTAAATGGAATGCTAAAAGAATAGTGTTACTGTCGCTGATGCCGCTTCCCACAGATTGTATAATTCCTGTTGCAGCTCATACAGGCGTCTTTGATGACAGTGTCACTAACTTTCATTCTGGGAGCTTTGCGGGCTTCACAATAATAGAATAGTGTGACAGACGCCGTCTTGCGTCACGCCGAAGACTCCATATATAGGTGTATGATTCCTGTTACAGCGAAGTTGTGAATTGCCTTTTATTAATCCTGAAGGCATTAACCTGTATTTTAATATTTCGCATATGATTTTACATAGGGACAGGGTACGGGCGCTGGGAACTCGACAAACTTTTCCGATGACTGCATGTCACGGCTGCGTCTATCGCGTGAGACAGTGACCACAATGAACGTCGCCGGCAGCAGACGGTGAACACATGTCACATCGACATCGCGGACACCATTGCCGCTGCCGATGCCGTTGCGTGACGACTGCTTACTCGTTACAGTGACACTCGTTCTTCGTTGACCCATCCCAATCAATCCGCAATTGCATCGTAAAATTATAGTACGCAATTTCTTCAACGTTCCTCCGCCTCATGGGGGGAACGGTGTGACTGCTGTGATACGGTGTGACTGCTGTGACTGTTGTGATACACGCAGGGATTTCCAAAGTGCTCGGCTACTTTTATTTTTCAGTTCGCTTATCATAATGTGTAAACTTATGATACTATGTGTGCGCAGGTCATGTCGCAGGTATCCGATTGCGAGGAGGGACGCGCGCTCTTGAGTTGTGGAAGTCGAGGTTGGCGAATGCCAACCTTGCTTGGGATGAAACCCAACCATATCGAACTTATCGTATATATTTCACGTTTGCATCCTTGGCATCTATGCAAAGTATGAGGAGCATTGAGTGGACATAAGTCTTAGGCTGTTTTGGTTTTGGGTTCATGGCGCATTCGTGACCTCTTGGGGTGTGGAAGTCGAGGTTGGTCTAAACCAACCTTGCTTGGGATGAAACCCAACCACATCGAACTTATCTCATCGGTACATTTTTCTCAATGAACCTGTAAGGTTTGAGCCTCAGACGGCTAGGACAAGTTCGTAGGCTGATTTTGTTTTCCACGATTTATTACGACCCCAAAAAACAAAATCAGCCATCGCCTTAACGTTCTCGAAAGACCTTCAAACTTGTAATATACATTACTTAACTAAGATAGGTGCGATAAGATAGTCCGATGTGGTTGGGTTTCATCCCAAGCAAGGTTGGTTTAGACCAACCTCGACTTCCACACCCCAAGAGGTCACGAATGCGCCATGAACCCAAAACCAAAACAGCCTAGGACTTATGCTCACTCAATGCTCCTCATACTTTGCATAGATGCCAAGGATGCAAACGTGAAATATGTATATCTTAATACGATACTTTCGATATGGTTGGGTTTCGTCCCAAGCAAGGTTGGCATTCGCCAACCTCGACTTCCACATCTCAAGAGCGCGCGTCCCTCCTCGCCATCGGATACCTGCGACATGACCTGCGCACACATAGTATCATAAGTTTACACATTATGATAAGCGAACTGAAAAATAAAAGTAGCCGTTTGGAAATCCCTGCGTGTATCACAGCAGTCACAGCACCGTTCGCCCCATGAGGCGGCGGAACGTTGAAGAAATTGCGTACTGTAGCTGAAGAATTTTACGATGCAATTGCGGATTGGGATGGGTCAACGAAGAACGAGTGTCACAGTAACGAGTAAGCAGTCACGCAACGGCATCGGCAGCGCAGCGGCAATGGTGTCCGCGATGTCGATGTGACATCACATGTGTTCACCGTCTGCTGCCGGCGACGTTCATTGTGGTCATTGTCTCGCGCGATAGACGCAGCCGTGACATTCAGTCATCATGTGTCATCAGGACAATTCGACGAGTTCCCAGCGCCCGTACCCTGTCCCATTATATTATCTCATCTTAGTCTCCGTATGTCTCTGCGAGTGCCCGACAGTTCTTGGAGTACAACCTGCGTATATATATAGGGGGTACGTGAACGTACAGGTGGGGAAAAATCAATCTCCAAAATTGATTGTGGTTGCGAGTAGGAGTTCTGACTTCTGTGGCATTCGCATTGCATGGCATAGCATGGCATGGCATGCGCCTTATGGCGTTGGCGTTCGAAGTCCAAGTCGAACATCAACCGACCGCGCGCTGCTCCCGCTTCGCGTCGCGGAGGCTTCGCCCCCGCTCCGCTCGCGCTCGCGCGCTCCGATCGATTAACGGAGGGGGGGACAGAAGGGGAGGCGTCGTCTCTCGGAGACCCTCGAGCTAAGTATTACCGAACGATCGCAACGAATTGAACGTCATCGAATATTTTAAGTTCTGACCAATCAAATAACGATAATAATATAATTTATTACCTTGTTCTCGCCTAAATTTTAATATAAATCTCAATGGCACGTATTGAATTATAAAAGAAAAACGTGTATGAAACACTTTCAAGGCAATCCATAATTTCGTTTACAGTTATTACAACAAGATTTTAGACGACTTTTCTAATGTCATAATTTTTGTGAATAATCACCCTTCGTCTCCTTTTATTTCTTAGACTTCGTCAACTGGGGGGGCTCCATCCCCCTACACTATCCCATTACTACAAGGCGTGAGGCCTCGACTGCTGTTTTTTTTAAGATATCGCCAAGTGGGGGGCTCCCCCACACCCCCCCCCTTACTACAAACTATTTTCAAGACTTCGCCCAGTAGGGGGGTTTGCCCCCCCACAACCCCCCATTTTTTCGGAATATTTTAAAACTTCGCCCAGTGGGGGGGGCTCCGTGTCCCACCCTCCTAATAGCTGGTTTCTACGAAAATCAAACCTCTGAAATTTATATACAAAAGTGTTAAGGCGCTACCGGTGGCCGTCGATTTAAAGTATTAACACTGATCCCCCCTCGATCCTCGCAATTATCTCCGTTTGATCGATGGTCGCCGATCGACAGTCAAGAGTTCGAACAAGGTTTAACTCATATTTTATTCGGTTTACCTCACATTTTATATTTTATATTATAATATTAATTATTCAGACGACATTCTGTCGATATATTTATAAATATATGTAAATATATATACAAACATATCTGCGATTGAAATTTTGTTTGCAGCTTTCATCTCAACGACGCAAATTGATTTCATCCACCAGCGTCGCAAAAGAGCGTCACGCAAAGCTAGGCTATAAACTACACACTATACGTGACGCAAAGCTAGGCTGTAAACTACTACACTATACGTCTCCCAAAGCTAGGCTGTAAACTACTACACTAGAGAGTTTCCAGCAAGGAGTTTGAACAGTGTTCTGAACACCAAATCGAACAGGATGACATGGACAACAAATGACAGAAATCGCTTGCCTGTACAAAAATCGCTCGCGTGTACATCGAAAACTGTGTCATAATAAAATTCGCGAACCTGTGTCATAATTCCTCGCCGGAGCGTGTCCAGAACAGTGTAGAGTGTTCAGAACGAAAGTTTCCGATCACCTCGTCAGTGTTAGGTGATCAGAAATTTCTGTTCTGAACACTGTTCTGAACACTCGAGAGGTGACGTCACGTTGACGTGTCCGTCACGATTCCAGCGTGGATGATGACCCTGTTGGATTTGGTGTTCAGAACACTGTTCAAAACTTGCTGGAAACTCTCTACTAATACGTCACCCAAAAGAGCGTGACGCAAAGCAATGTTCGTTCTGTAATAGCTGGTTTTTGCGAAATCAAACCTCTAAAAATTTATAGGGGGTACGTGAACGTACAAGTGGGGAAAAATCAATCTCAAATCACCATACAAAATGTGATGTGGGCAATGAAGGTTAATTAAAAACAGCGTGAGCGAAATGTAGTATATAATATGTCTTATTAGTGACTTTCCCGCAAATTTCGGCAGCCAATTCTTTCGCTAGTCCGACGTCAGGAGATGCCGCATTTTTCGGGGACACGTCGGTCCACGTCGGATCGGCTGCCGATTTGCTCAATTCGCTCGTGAGAATTCGCTTGAATTCGCTCGATCGAGGCCAAATTCGAACGAAATGAGAACTCAATTCGGCAGCGACTCAATTCGCTCGGCTGACTGTACAACATGAATATTCGATTCAGACCCAACCAAAATTGGCGCTCACAGACTTCACCAGTAACATCGGACGTTTGCAACAAGATGGATATTGTATGCCCACGTCGGACTAGCGAAAGAATTGGGCTGCCGAATTTGCGGGAAACTCTCGATTGGGTTAAAAAGGGCGTGAGCGCGAAAAGCGTGACAGTCGAAAAGCGTGACAGAAAAAGCGTGACACAAATCAGCGTTCGTTTTGGAATACCTGGTCTGAACGAAATGAAGTCTCTAAATAAAAAGAGCGTGAGCCCAAAAAGCGTGACAGTCGAAAAGCGTGACACAAATCAGTGTTCGTTTTGGAATACCTGGTCTCAACGAAATGAAGTCTCTAAATAAAAAGAGCGTGAGCGCGAAAAGCGTGATAAAATTTAATAAATAATAAGCCGTCGATTCCCTGTGTGTGTGTGTGGGGGGGGTTCCCCACCCAAAAAAATGTGAGAAGCGACTTGATTTCCATCGGAGTTCGGCCAGCCCATACAGCTGCATTCATGGTCGATTCCCACGGGTCACGGCCACCCCAGTGGGTTCCCCAAAAAAAAATGTGAGAAGCAGTTGATTTCCATCGCGGCTCGGCCAGCCCATACTGTGTCACAGCTGACGTTCATGACAGTGTCATCAACTTTCATTCTCGAAGCTTTACGCTTTACAGACTGTGTCTCTTGTCATGTCATACGTCTAACGTCTTATGTGTCAATTTCCAGTCGACCACATCCAAATATTTATACCGTCAATAAAGTCTTCATCTTATTTTATTTAATACTACAATGCTGAGTTATATTTATACTCAACAGTCGTGAAACTGTGCAATTCCAATAAAATAAAATTAAAATTAAATATTCACCAATTAAATATAAAAAGGCTTTGTATTGAATATTCTAAGTATCAAATTATATACTGCCGCGTGCGACACATACTTATCCACGACTTACAAATCGTTTCGCAGTTTTCATCTACGACGCTAAAGTGCGTAACAGGGGTTAAATTGGGTGGGTGTAACGCGCTCGAAAAGCGTGACGCTCGAAAAGCGTGACGCTCGAAAAGCGTGACACAAAGCAGTGTTCGTTTTGGAATAGCTGGTTTTCGGCGAAATGAACCTTTAAAAATTTATAGGGGGTACGTGAACGTACAGGTGGGGAAAAATCCAAATTCCTCAATTCTAAATTATGCATTGTTACCGTCAAATTGTGAGTGAACGCAGAGGTGCAAAAGGAATGTTGTGAAGTATTGAATAACAAATGTTTAGAAAAGCAAGTGGCATCGGCAATGAACACAAGGGTATTAATTGGGATACTTACGGAATCAAGATATTGCTATGTTGTCCAACCATATTGACAACTGTTAATATAAAGGTCAGGGTGAATATAATTTGGAAGCACAATTGGAATGTAATGTGTTTAATTAAAGCAAAGTACCAAACAAAGGAATAGTATAGTTGTAATCTCAAATTTAAGGGCACATTAACAATAACAAGCAAGATAAATAGTTGGGACATTTGAAGCATTTACCAATTGGCATATTTAATGTCAAGGCTAGGATTTGGAAATTTGGGGTATTATTAAGAAAATACTTTGGTAAGATTTGAGGGTTGGCAATGCAGCTAACTAAAATGTTAACTATTTACTACAACTACAGGTCATTAAGATATCGAATGCAGGATTCCTCCGTTGACACCCTTTTCTCGCAATTTCTGGAGAGCGGGAGGAATGTTTGTTTGAAGATGTGGGAACTCATGGATCTTTGCATTCAATGATGTGATAGCAAGTCTTCTGACCCTCAACTCTTCAAGACGAAGTGATTTCAGGAAGTTATCCTGATCGATTGCATGTCCTCCGAAGTGAGGTCCAAAGAGAGGATTGTTGTGTTTGTCAGTACGAAACGATTTGAAAAAAGGCAGTGCACTACTGCTAGGTATGCCTGACATGTTTGAACCTGCCAATCGGTATGATACAATCTGATTTTGTAGGATGTGAGTGAGGTTGCCATCCCTCCAGATTACAGCATACAATTCCTCGTCGACGTCACGCTTGAGGTCAAGACTATCTCTGAGGGCTCTGGCTTTCTGAATTGTTGAAAGCTTAGAGAACGGTATGACCACACCAAAAGCCGGAATATCTCTGGCGCCACCTGTAAACCAAAGGAGCAAAATAGAAGGATATCAAGGTAACATGGTTAATGTGATGTCAAGGATGGGAATTATTAGATGGACACAAATCACAAATCGAAAATAACAAACTCACCTTCAGAGAAAAACATGCGAATGTATCAATCGATGTGATTGGCCAAACAAATATGTTTCATTTTGAACCAAAGATGAAGCGAAATTGTTCATCTTTCAAATCTCAAGCTGATTTCATAGTAATATGTTGTCAATTGCAATTGGTGAACAAACAAATCAATCAAATTGTGTTGTACTATTCAAATCTCAAGATAGTTGTGATTCATTGTTTAAATATTCGATCATATTTGATAATTGATTGGTTGTAAATTTTGATGTGAAGTTTGTCTTAGATATCGTGAGTGGTTTATGGTTAATAGACACTGAGAGGCCCACATGTGACATGTGCCCACAGGGCAGAAGTGGTTGTGGTGTGGTTGCAGTGTAAGGCAGGGCGAGGGGAGGGGGTGGTCGTTAGGGGTGTGACAAGGAATAGTGGGGGACTTATTGGTATGGGGTTGATACAAGGTATGTCAGAACAAAGAAAGAAAATGATGGATCGTGACTATGATAAACCGGGTGACCAAATAAATACGGTGACGTGCAGTAAGCGGTTAACTAGATCGCGGCGGTTATAAGATATAGGTTCGTGCACCCAAGCCCCACCCGGCCAATTGTGATCGAAGCATGCGATGGCATTGACCCCCCAATCATGCGCCCTCCTCCCCCGACCAAACATTCAGCATCCAACACCCCCCAACACATTTCAGTCCAGTGGGGAGAGGGCGAACCCCTTCTCCTCCCCCCAAAAATAAAAATGTAATGTAAGCGGCCATGGGCCCAGCTCATATGGTTCGACGTTCATGACAGTGTCATCAGCCTTCATTTTCGCAGATTTGCGTGTCACTGAGTCTCAATTCTCATGTCTGATGTGTCCTTGGCGACCACATCCAAATATTTAAACAGGTTTTATATTATAAATTATTTATTTTAAATTTATTTTAATAAGCGTGACAGATCAAACAGCGACGCATGACGCTGACGATGATTATCAAAAAGCGTCATGCATGATGGATGGTGCTGATGACAGCGAACGAAAGCGTCATGCATGATGACAACGATCAACGAAGAAGCGTCTACACGATGACAGCGTCTACCAATGACAGCAAAGGGGCGACAGATTTCCCCCAAAACATTTATACACAAAAGTTTGACATAAAAATCCAGATTTTTCAAAGATGTGACAAACTCCCGCTTTACTGTCGTGTCATACAGCAATTTCATGACCTAATCAAAAGTGCATTTTCGATGACGACGATGACTCGAAAATTACGCCAGACACTGTGTATAAAATTATTTTCGATCTGACGGTACAATTACATGTACACAGTCATCGGACGCAGATAAATCGGTGTTGGGAAGCTCGAGACAGTTTGAAACTGTTTATTAATCACTTTCGACTTTCGTTCACTTCAAAATACACCGCTGCTGTTGACCCGGGTCAGCAGCAGCGGTGTATTTTTTATCATATATTATTGCACGACATACCATACAGCATATCACAGTGCATATATGCATACACTCCTCAAGTGCGAACTCATGTCCAACTGCACGTGATCAGCTTCGCCTCCCTTGCGCGAAGATGATCACGTGAGGTTAGCCATCCGCACTACAACGCGCCCGCACGAACAAACGTAGCCACAAACCTGTATTCAAGTAGCTTGTGTCACGCACAATAAAAAAGTTTATAGGTTGCCAGGTTTGTTCATTTCACTTGAGTGGATGAACAATCTACGTGACCTAGGCGACTCCCCGGAATGCCGGTGCTCAAGGAATGGTATACATTCCTTGACGCAACCATAGTACCGTGCTTGCTTAACGTCCGTTAAGCAAGCATAGTGCAAGGCATACGATAAGTTCCAGATAAGTTCAACCGGGTGAAACGCGAATGGCTGCAGATTTCAGCGCTCTCCGCAAACCCAAACCCGATGGCGGCATCCTACCCTACCGGATGCTGGAAAGCGCATGTCCGGACACCGCAGGAGGGTCAAAGGCATACATAAGTCCTCTATATATGCCTTTTTAAAACTACCTACGGTGTCCGAATTTCCCATGATGTTGTTTTTCACTGATTTTCAGAGGCCGCGGCATCATCCGCTCAGCCGGTGTAGCTCCCGTTCCACGTCTCTAGGCCACGTGGCAAAAAACGGACACCGTACAACGACCCGTTGACGCCTTTTTAGGCTATGGTCAACGGGCCGAAGACTCTCGACCTCGCGAAGTGCGCGAAAAAACTACTTCATAGCTCGCGACAGGTCCGCTGTTGAAGTTTTGAATTCAAGAAATCTGGACGGCAAGAACCAGGTTCTAAAGGAAAAGCAAGGCTCGCGATCGCCGCATTCAGATTCTTGGTCAATTCTGTCACTGTCATGTCCGTCATAGATTATACGTAAATTACAGGATTAAAATTGGAGACAAATTGCTGTATGTCATGTCATGTCGTGTTACTGTCATAATTAAAAAGAGCGTGAGCGCAAAAAGCGTGACAGTCGAAAAGCGTAAAAGCGTCAAAGCGTCAAAGCATAAAATTTAATAAATAATAAGCCGTCGATTCCCCTACGGGTCACGGCCACCCCTGTGGGGGGCGGGGGTGGGGGTTCTCCCACACCCCCAAAAAAATGTGAGAAGCCTTATTTCCATCGGAGTTCGGCCAGCCCATCCAGCTGACGTTCATGGTCGATTCCCTTACGGGTCACGGCCACCCCAGGGGGAGTCCCCACACCCCCCAAAAAATGTGAGAAGCAGCTTGATTTTCATCGCGATACGGGTTCGACCAGCCCATACTGTACAGCTGACGTTCATGACATTGTCATCAACTTTCATTCTCGAAGCTTTACGCTTTACAGACTGCGTCTCATGTCATGTCATACGTCTAACGTCTTATTTGTCAATGTCCAGTCGACCACATCCAAATATTTATACCGTCAATAAAGTCTTCGTCTTATTTTAAAATTAAATAAGTCATATTAAATATAATACTGCAGTGTTAAGTTATACAGTGCTAAGTTATATTTATAATCACCAGTCGTGACACTGTGCAATTCCAATAAAATTAAAAATATATATATTATAATTATATTGACCAATTAAATATAAAGAGGCTTTGTATTGAATATTTTAAATATTCAATATATATACTGCCGCGTGCGACACATACTTATCCACGACACACGAATCGTTTCGCAGTTTTCATCTACGACGCTAAAGTGCGTAACAAGGGTTAAATTGAGTGGGTGTAACGCGTCTCGCTCGAAAAGCGTGACGCTCGAAAAGCGTGACGCTCGAAAAGCGTGACACAAAGCAGTGTTCGTTTTGGAATAGCTGGTTTTCGGCGAATTGAACCTTTAAAAATTTATACACAAAAGCGTGACATAAAAAACCGGATTTTTCAAAGAGAGGGACAATCTAAAGATTTTTCCCCAATACACAAAAGCGTGACATAAAAAACCGGATTTTTCAAAGAGAGGGACAATCTAAAGATTTTTCCCCAATACACAAAAGCGTGACGTCATAAAACAGACTTTTTCAAAGAGGGGGACAATCTAAAGATTTTTCCCCAATATGATATATATATTTCAGGTTCTCCATAACCCTCCCCCCGCCTTCGCGGGAGCCAAAGGCCTAAAGCCCCCAACGATTTCGGGGCATTTTTTTTGAAAGTCAACTCTCTATTACCCTTTCCCCCACATCGATTTTTTTTTCACTCATGCCTTTCACGCACGCTTCAGCCCGAGCATTTCCCCCTCAGCCTGCCACCGAAAGAAAGAGAGGTTTTTCTTCAACCTATAACCTTTAACCTTCCCCCCCTTTAAACGAGCCCTAAACCCTGGAGTAGACAAATTTTCTCTCGCTCTTGGGAAAGACCTGGCAAAACTGGCACCAAGTGCCCCGTCCGACGGACCTCTGTGTGTCCATGCAATAGAACGCACGTTTTCACACTATGGCTGAGGGTACAGTATCAACCTGCCGAGTTTGTAGATTTGTCCGCTGATCACATCGTCTTCGAGCTGCTTGCGTGCGTACGTGCATGTTTGCAAGTGTGCGAGCGCCAAGAATGTCGTCAACAGATATTTGCCGCACGGGAATTATACTTGTTGCACTGATTGTTCGCTGCACTCACTCTGAGGACTCGGAGGACATTTTCGCTCCCGACAAACTTTCGCCGGATGTTACGGCTGGCGAAGAGGACACCTTCGGGAAGCTGAAAGTCGCGCCGCCGGACAGTTTCGTAAATCCCCCCCTCCCTTCCATCAGCTGTCAGAGACCGAGTTTGCTGCCTTGTTTGAAGGCTTCTTTCAGGGCACATTTAACTTCTGCGAGGAGCTAGTTTTCATAAAAGGAGATGTGGCGAACTAAAGCGAAGGCAAAACACGCGTTACAACAGGTGCCGAACTGTCCAAGATGCAAGGTTCCTGAGGTACCTGCAGGATGTTCTTACATCCCGCCACGGTCAAGCCCATCTCAACGAGTGATCGATGATGTTGAGTTGGGCCGAGCGCCACCGGTAGTTAACCCACCTTTGTGTTTTACGCACTAGAGTGCTAAGCATCTGATCAAGAATTTCGGACTTGTGGACGCAACTTGTATGAGATACTCGAATTCGTTCCGTGATGTCTTCGACGACTTTCGTCAGGCGCTTACCAGGAGAAAGTTGCTGGCGGTGAGGCCTGGAAGGTGAGTTCTCGGAACACAGGTTTGTTCATGCCTTTGATCGCACTACTGGTTTACCACGCAAGTTTGAGGATACTTTATGAAACTCAGTATCTTCTGTCAAACGCTTTTGTTTACCGAAGTTATATGGTGTGTGAACTAGGCAGGTAGAAGACGCCGCTTTCTCCTTGATTTGGAATCTCGCAATTGTTATCCAGTTCTTCGTGATAAGCCTGTCTGAGAGCTGTATTACTGTCCAGGCCCAGGCCCCGAGCTCGCGGGAAACCCGTCGCAAAGAAGACGCGAAGAACTCACCAGGTCGTACTGCAACTCTTAGCTTGCTGGTGTAACATAGTCTCGCCCTCTGATCCATTGGCTCACATACCGCCGGCTGCTCAACAGTTTCGCCACTTTCTCTCGTGTCCCAAACACACAAACAGAGAACGGAGCACGTGGTGTGTCGGGGATCTAGGAAGGCTTGTGGGAGTCTTGAGTACAGGGTTTGCGGGACCTTTTGCGTGAGCGTTATAACGCAAGGACAAACTGTGCGATACACCACGCGGAGTACTTAACTTCTTGGGGTCGGCTTACGAGCAGCCGGCGTTTGACCCTCCTAGCGCAACCGCTCGTGAAATCCTGGTCGCGGTGCTTCGTAAGTGGAAAGCCGCTGCTTCGCTGAGGTGCGGGCAATCTTGCCGCCCGTGAAGTACGACTTTCCGTAATACCTTGTGTTTTTTCTTTCAACCAGACTTCCTTGCGCATCCGAAATACCGTCGACGAGTGTGTTTGACACGAGAAAGAGCTCAGGCACGAAACTGCTTACCCCAGGGGTACTAACTGTTGGAGGGTGTTCAACTAAGTTCAACGTCAGTAAACCGAGCTCCCCAGAAGTTTGCGGACGCCGCTCTTGGTTTCAGAGGGCAAGCTTGTTTTAAGGCTGGACCCGAGGTGATGCCAGTGCTTGCGTTGGGAACTGTCGCAGCGTCTGATCTGGGGTGCGGTGGGTTTGTGCCGTCGCGGACCACGTTAAAGTCTAAGTTGGTCTGAAGTTTGCTTGATATGAACTGATAGGGTGGTGCCGTCTGCTTCTGTGGGCATCTGGACACGCAGCTGTGGCATCTGGACCTTGGACTGTGCGCGCGACTTCGTGCTCCGGAACAACACTGCTGAGATACCTGGGCTTGGCTCTGCCAGGCGCAACCCTCTGATGAACATCTTTCAGGTGTGTGAGGCACTCCCCGGGCAGCAACCTGCTCTGTCCCAAAACCTCAAGGACACTGGGGGGAGTGTGCTTGGGCAGGCTCCGATGTGAGTGTTTGCATGAGCATGCCCACATCATAGGACTTGGGAAGGAGGGCCTGTATTATAAAACCATTGCCGTAGGATCCCGGGGTGAGAGCCTGCATAGACAGACCCCCGCCATTGGGTCCTAATGGAAGAGCTTGCACGGGCCGACTTCAACCCCGTCCCGAGCCCTTCCTCGTGCCACACGTCCCTTTCATATGCCCCGAGGCCCGCAAGGGAATCATGCGTGAGCCAATAGTAGGCAGGCATATATATATATATATATATGTGTAAATTACATGAATGCTTCGCTGCCAGCCAAAAGCAGCCAGCCAATAGCAACCACCTCTATTCACACCATCTTGTTTTTGACAAACATATTGCCGCCAGCCAATAGCAACCACCTCCATTCACACCATCTTGTCGTTGGCGTGCATATACCCTAACACATCATTCTACCATGATCCCTTGTGGACGCGAGTAAATCTTGAGTACAGCGTCTCGGACGTGTGGCCCAGTGCCGCCTTTAGGTCAGTTGCGAGGGGAGGGGTTCAGGATAAAAAACTGCCAAGCAACTGGGAGAGCTTATTTCCGGATATCAAGGCGCCGGATGGGCTGGGGACCTGTGCGGTGCGCCCCTGCGGGAACCCCCTGCTGCGCTGCATGTGCCCACGCGGGGATCGTACAGCGACCTAGCAGTACGCCTGCTGCCTGAGCCAAGCAGGCTGGCAATACCGAAATCGCATCCAGAGCACCGCACTGAATGGCTGCGTGTCATGGTGCAGGCAGATGTGGCGAGTCGTGTGTCGCTGCAGATGCGGGCCTCCTGGTCGCACCTGTCAGAGTGCGCTGCGGGCAGACTAGCGACACGCCTTGGGGCTGCACTTTGCGCGGACACCTCGAGCGCTGTGCATCGTCATGTTCCACTCAGTGCAGCGCCGCGCAGTGAGCGGCATCGTGGCGCAGCGCCGCGCAGTGAGCGGCATCGTGGCGCAGCGCTGCGCAGTGAGCGGCATCGTGGCGCTGTGGCCCCGCAGGTGGTTGCCGTGGGAGATAACATGCTAGACAGTAACCGCGGGAGCGAAATCGACGCACACGACACGGTGTTTCGATATAATTCGCCAATCAGGAAATATGCACGCGCCGTCGGGTCGAAGTCAGATATAATCTACTGGAAGGTACTGAAACCCTCTTCCACCGCTGGCTACGTAGAATGCGGGGATGATGTCGGCAGATTCAGACGCTTCAGGGCATTTGCGAATCGGAAGGGGAGGGTCACGAGGAAGGCCGTGGTCCACGTCAAGCACATCGGTGTTGGGTGCTGAGCGCCGTGCGTGTTGGAGTGACTGCTTCGGAGTTTGCTGCCGCCGCGGACCAGGCGTCTCGGTGCGCTGCCGGCAATGAATCAGGCGAGTGTATGCAGGTGCGAGGAGAGGAAAAAGAATACGGCGTTGAAAGTGCGCCCCTCGACGTCGTCTGCATTCTTTATCCTGCACCCGCCATGTGGATTCAATGCCTTTCATAATCTGCACTTTTGCATCCCTGCGGGGAGAGCGCTCTTGGCGCTGATCACCAATATGCACGCTTAATGTCCTTGCGGGGAGAGCGCTCTTGGCGCTGAGCACCAATATGCACGCTTAATGTCCCTGCGGGGAGAATGTCCCTGCGGGGAGAGCGCTCTTGGCGCCGATCGGGAGCGCTCTTAGGCGCCCGACCCTTGCATCTGCGCTTAATGTCCCTGCGGGAGAGCGCTCTTGGCGCTGACCACCAATATACTGCCGCTTAATGTCCCTGCGGGGGCGCTCTTGGCGCCCGATCACCAACTGTATGCAACGCAATGTCCCTGCGGGAGGCGCTCTTGGCGCCGATCTTGCCGATATACACGCCCAATGTCCCTGCGGGAGAGCGCTCTTGGAGCCGATCACCAATATGCACGCTTAATGTCCACAGGAGAGCGCTCTTGGCGCCGATCACCAATATACACGCTTAATGTCCCTGCGGGGAGAGCGCTTTTGGCGCCGATCACCAATATGCACGCTTAATGTCCCTGCGGGGAGAGCGCTCTTGGCGCCGATCACCAATATGCACGCTTAATAATGTCCTGCGGAGAGACGCTCTTAGCGCCCGATCACCAACATATGCACGCTTAATGTCCCTGCGGGAGCGCTCTTGGCGCCGATCATAATATGCACGCTTAATGTCCCTCCGGGGAGAGGCGCTCTTGGCGCCGTCCTGTAGCCGCACCCAATGTCCCTGTGGGGAGACGCTCTTGGCGCCGATCACCAATATGCACGCTTAATGTCCCTGCGGGGAGAGCGCTCTTGGCGCCGATCACCAATATGCACGCTTAATGTCCCTGCGGGGAGAGCGCTCTTGGCGCCGATCACCAATATGCACGCTTAATGTCTCAGCGCATGCACGTCTACTGTTAGGGGCACGAGAGTAAGCTATACGTACTCCTCAACGAGTTACCTGCAGGGCGGCTGCGCTTTCATCCACCCCCCGATTGCGCGTGTGTGGGCGGCTGCGCTTTCATCCACCCTCCGATTGAGCGCGTGTGGGCGGCTGCGCTTTCATCCACCCTCCGATTGAGCGCGTGTGGGCGGCTGCGCCATCCACCCTCCGATTGAGCGCGTGTGGGCGGCTGCGCTTTCATCCACTCTCCGATTGAGTGCGTGTGGGCGGCTGCGCTTTCATCCACCCTCCGATTGAGCGCGTGTGGGCGGCTGCGCTTTCATCCACCCTCCGATTGAGCGCGTGCGGGCAGTGGGATACCTCAAAGTTTGGCCTCGTCGTAGTGCAGCAAAACTATAAAGTTTGCCTGATAGTCGGCGCGGGTTCCCCGCCTTCAGAAAGCTGGTGGAGAGAGCGATTTCGTGAATCTGATAGTCAGATTGCATAGATGGCAGGCTGAGGTTATAACGCAACCGCGCCCTCCTTGCAAATTCCAGTTTTTTTTAACGACAAATTTTGACAACTGGCCTGGTATGAATGGAAGGGAGGTGGTGGGATGGTGTCAATGCACAGACCAGCAAGCCTCCCGGTTTTACATGTGTGTCCATCCCTTCCCCCTCCCCCGCTGTGCCCTATGCGCTCGTGTACCCGCGCTGTGCAGTATGCGCCCAAGTCCCCCTCCCCGCTGTGCAATATCGCCGTGCCTCCTCCCCCCGCTGTGCAGCATGCGCTGTGTGCCCTCCCGCTGTGCAATATGCGCCCGTGTGCCCCCTCCCCCGCTGTGCAATATGCGCCCGTGTCCCTCCTCCCCCGCTGTGCACTATGCGCCCGTGTCCCTCCTCCCCACTGTGCAAGATGTGCCCGTGTGCCCCCTCCCCACTGTGCACTATGCGCCCATGTGCCCCCTCCCCCG
The DNA here is from genome assembly GCA_001247695.2 of Cymbomonas tetramitiformis. Classification (NCBI taxonomy): domain Eukaryota; kingdom Viridiplantae; phylum Chlorophyta; class Pyramimonadophyceae; order Pyramimonadales; family Pyramimonadaceae; genus Cymbomonas; species Cymbomonas tetramitiformis. Next base: position 20,228 of record LGRX02026952.1, on the reverse strand, counting down.
CTGTGCAATATGCGCCCGTGTCCCTCCTCCCCTGCTGTGCACTATGCGCCCGTGTGCCCCATCCCCACTGTGCAATATGCGCCCGTGTGCCCCCTCCCACTGTGCACTATGCGCCCATGTGCCCCCTCCCCGCTGTGCAATATGCGCCCGTGTCCCTCCTCCCCGCTGTGCAATGCGCCCGTGTGCCCCCTCCCCCACTGTGCACTATGCGCCCATGTGCCCCCTCCCCGCTGTGCAATATGCGCCCGTGTGCCCCCTCCCCCGCTGTGCACTATGCGTCCGTGTGCCCTGGCACCGGGACCCCTTGAGTTCTATCAGCTGTGCAAGCATTGTTGTAATTGCCCGTGTGCCAATGCCTCCCCGGGTAGTCGGGGATCGGGGCGGTGATGGGGTGAGTGGAGGGAGGCTCAGGTGGAAGGAGCCGAGGAAGTTCTGGATGTTTGGAAGGCAATCGGACTGGCAGACCAACTCCTACAGGTGGGGCTAGAGCTGCCCTGCCAACACTAGCAGGTGCAGCGCACGCTCGGTGCTGCAGTGAAGGCGATTTTGTGCCATCCTCCACGCGGCTGTGCCTGGAAGCTCGAGGGCGCACAAGTGACGGGGCGCAAATGGACCTCCGCCGTGCACTGGCCATGCCCCGCATGTGCCGCCACCTACGCCCCAGGCGCCTATGAGTTAGGGGGCGAGTTAGCGTTTACCGCGCCGGGCTCGCCTTGGTGATGAAGCTGTGGAGATATGATGGCATGCGGGGTGGAGGAGGGTCTCCCTCCATCTTGGGACATGCGAGAAGGGTTTGTGAGGGGGCGGCGGATGTCGGTGCAGGGGGAAGCCCTTGATGTGGCCCACTGGAAGCCGCGGACAGGAGGCCTACGGCGCCGCGTATGAACAGTACAAAACGGTGTGGCGGCAGATGGCATCCCGATGAGAGGGCCTGAGATGATGCGTGCTTGCATTGGCGGTTGCTGCGGACATTGGTTGGTGACTGGGCGCATGCTCACTCCAGAGTGTGCATAACCCCCACGTGGCAGCTCCAGAGTCTGCGTAACGCCTGCGTGGCGGCTCCAGATGTGCGCAATGCCCACGTGGCAGCTCTAGAGTGTGCACAATGTCCACGTGGTAGATTCAGAGTGTGCGCAATGCTTGCGTGGCAGGTAGTGAGGTGGTGAAGGAGAGTGAGGCGGTGGCGGAGGAGAGGGAATGATACAGCGCCGGGGGGGAGGGAGTGAGGACAGCGGTGGAGGCGAGGGAGCAATGCACTGCGATTAGGAAAAGGATATGCTGAGAAGTTCTTCGCGCGGGCCACAAAGAACACGGGATGTTGTGGGATACTTGTCGAAACTCAAAGTGTTTCAAGAATAGCATGTGTATTGAGGGCAGTTGCTGAGAGCTCGAATTGCATGGGAACGAGGGGTGCTGTTGGACTGTGTTGAACAGGAGAATAGAATTGAGAGAGGCGCCCCGTCAGGTGAGGTGCCCGCCACGCTCATTATCTGCGAGCCCTGCGTATATGTATGCTTATGCGAGCCCTGAGGGAGGGAGGGAGGGAGGCTAGTTGCCATTGGATACGCATGCCAGGAAAAGTTATGTCCGATGCATGTCAAGGTACACCCCTCCACAATCGCCACAACCGGTCAGCCTCGTTTGATGGTGACGAGTGATCGAGTGAGGCTGGTGGTAGTTGACCGATGAAGACCGTGGAGGATGAATGACAAGTGACCGAGTGAGGCTGGTGGTAGTTGACCGATGACGACCGTGGAGGATGAATGACGAGTGACTATGTGGTATGGTGGAATGCCCTGAGTGACCGGTGAACCTTTGGGACCTCTTGTATGGTTTCTGAATAACTCCTTGAGAATTCTGCGGCGTCCTACCATCGTGCTGCCTTCGGGTGCTCTCGCCGATCGCACGGCTGTGTATCGCATCGCGGCCTGCGCTTGCAGCCGTTGGATATGATGGCACTGGAGCTCATGCGGCCTTGGCGTGTGCAGGAGGGAACAAGCTGGCAATGGACGTGATCTCCTCCAACCTGTGCTCACGCGTCGACCTGTATGGTTATACTGCTCGGGTGAGCCCTCCAACTCCCTGGCCTATGCCCGCGCATCGACCTGTGTGGTTATATTGCTCGGGTGAGCCCTCCAACTCCGTGGCCTATGCCCGCGCATCGACCTGTGTGGTTATACTGCTCGGGTGAGCCCTCCAACTCCCTGGCCTATGCCCGCGCATCGACCTGTGTGGTTATACTGCTCGGGTGAGCCCTCCAACTCCCTGGCCTATGCCCGCGCATCGACCTGTGTGGTTATACTGCTCGGGTGAGCCCTCCAACTCCCTGGCCTATGCCCGCGCATCGGCCTGTATGCTTCTAGCACCGAGGTGAGGGAGCGAGCCTATCCGGCTCCCCAAGCTATGCTCACGCGCTTATATGTCTTCGGGTACCCCGCTTGACGACCCCCTTCAACCCTGCAACGGCTTCCACGTCCTGCTTCCAACTCCCCTCCCCCTACCTGTCCTTTCAGGAGGCTCACCCCGGCATTCTGTGACAGGCATTCAATGTAGATGTAACCTTCCGATTGGCCTTTGGTACGGCGAGGGCGGGGTGAGGGGGTGGGCCTTGGACTTAATTTCATGGAGAGTGTCTGAGATAGAGTGCGGCGCACAGGGGTCTGCGAAGTACTTCAACAAGGGCAAGACCATGAGCTTGGTCCACATTTTGGTGAGCGCTGCAGCATAGCATCGGACATTCTTGTGCTGTGCGATGAGCTGTCAGCGTGCAAGACGACTCAGGAAAACACCCCCAAATCCACTTCGTATTTCCAGGAATGCTGTGACGTGATGATCGGAACAAAGTTGAAGGCGGCCATCCAAGCTCGCTCATAGGGATCAAGTGCGACTGTTGCGTGAAGTGCCCGAATGTCATCGAATACTTTGGGCAATGTGAAAGGTTGATGATGTGAGGACATGGGGTATCAGGGTCTCGAGCACTGGATGTATCGCACTGCGATGGAAGAAGGCGCCGTGTGCGTGTACAGCTGAGAACGGTTTTCATTCGAGGCCACGATTTCGATAGAGATGAAGATGTGTATGCGCGCACTCCGAATATTGATTGCTTTGTTCCAGATGAATCGGGATGAATCCAGATGAATCGCGTGATGTAAGAAAGCGTTTAAAGGGCTTCGGGTAGCGCAGCTGGAATCATCATCCAGAGCAGAACTACCTGCCACAAGCTCGCCTCCATGCCACAGCCATGAAATGACTTTGCAGACCGTTTACACGATTGTAACATGCTAACAGGTTGCAACGCGCTGTTCCTATTGGTTGCAGCTTACAGACAATGATTCAGCACAATTCCATGCCAAGAACCAACAGAAATCAGCTTGAAGGAAACTCGTCTCAAATCTTAGAAATGGTCAAATCAAGGTCACTGAGGTAGTTTGCGATACATAAAATTTCACAAAACACAGTGTTTGCAGTGAGTATTCAAGTGGCGTGCAACAGCATATGCCTAGACGAAATGTACGCATGGTATCCGCAAATTAGTATGTTTTCATTGCAGCTTTCTTCAAAAACTATAAACGCGGGACGCGGTTGTATTTGAGTAGACGTCGTCGTAACCAGAGATCAGTGTTTCACAAACTTTCCAGTAGTGCTTGCATTGATGCATGCCCAATCTCCCTAGTTCACTCCGTTGATACTTTATTATGTGAGGTGTGTAGTGGATGCACTAAGCACTCATCAGAGGATGAACATGCAGAATTCTGCATGCCGGATATATGCAACCGAGCTCGAGAATTGTGTTTGTATACACACGCATGCTACATTTTGGCGCAATGCGATGTATTTTATATGTCGCATTCGAAAGCACCTCCACAGCGCGCCAGATTCTCTTCGAACTCAATCTAAATCAATTTAGCAGGCCGTAGAACGTATCATTTAGTGATTGTGCATCGACACTTTAGTCAACGGAACGGCATCATATGCGCTTAGCTACAAATTCTCAACATAGACATATCATAGCAAAGACAAAAACAAACATGAATTCGCCGGAAGGCAAATCTCACCAAGTGGAAAGTAGAGTACTCGGGGCCTATCATTCCATTATATTCCTCACAAAATGCATGAAAAAACAGTATTTAACATTCACTGCTTGATGTTTGTTCCGTGAACAATGGAACATCGATAGCCATTGTTTAATCGTTATTGTATGTAGCTACAGTAGCCCGACTCCCCTGATATAAAGCGAAAATCATTACAAAGTAGCATGTGAATCAAATATTATGCTTTGCCAGAGTCTTCGTCATTGGATTGGCAAGCATACACAGTTGACATACCAAAGCGTGCTTGAAGCCTGTCTTAGTGTGCATCATACTTAAGTAGTCGAGAATTTTTTGGATGCCATTTGCCATTTGGCGACTTGATACGTGGCCGAGGTTTGACTATACCAGCACAATGCTGACTAGATTCGAACCATCCATTTCCGTGAGATATATCTGACACGGCGTGATGTTGAAAATCAAGTTTAGTTTTTACCACAGCGCACTTATCACTTGTGCCAAATGCAGAAACCGCATACGAACGACTCAGCAGCCAGAACAATCAATCGGGGTGATACCGTTCACGGTTATAATCACTCTCAGATTAGGGGGGGGGCGAGGGGGCGGGGACTATATGGGGGTCCAGGCTGCCATTTATTACACCGTTGAGCGTATAGATGTGCGCACTTTATGTTTCGAAAATCTGCCTCCTATTGCAGCTGCATTGCAGATGTTCACAGTAACCATATTGAACGGATCCATAGTATGCCTACAACCGCGTGCACAAGTGCCTCATTTATCAATTATTATTCTATCCGAAAGAAGCACAGTTCTACCTAATTATATTGCATATATTCTGGGGTCGCTGAGAACTTTAGGTAACCTTTTATCACCTGCCAATCCGCCCACCAGTGACAACATCAGTCGCAGCCCATGCCAGCATGCTATGCATGCGCATATGCAAATTGGGTATCGTGGAACAAACTACATCGCACAGCTTCCGAACAGTACTTGGTATTGCATTGCAGTAGCATGCTTATATCTGAAATTCTGGGAGCATCCGGGTTTGCTGCATGACGATGATTATATATGCATCATGAGTTCATTTCCACAAATCTAGCCATGATGATGCATGCTGTTGACTGCTCGTGGGGGACAATCATGAACCGACGCGCATCAGATTTTCTGCCCTTGTCATCATCATCATGTGGTCATCTTTAACACTCAGAATGGCTGTGCCCAATTAGGCAGCCGCAAGCACGATGCAGATTGTTTATGTGCATGTGGCGCGCTACACGACATGCCCGATGACTGCAGCAGCCCCATGCAGATTTTATATGTGCATGTTGCGCACTACACGCAATGCTTGATGACTGCAGCAGCGGGATCGTGCCTTAGTTATTGCAGCGAGGAAGTCTTTCTCAGTGACCGTCTTCCGCCGCTGGCGAATAGCGAACATCCCAGCCTCAGTACAAACACAACGCAGGTCTGCGCCGGTCGTATTTGGACAAAGCCGTGCCACAAGCTCATACCTGCATCGCGCATCTCTCTTCTTGGTGTCAGCTTGCTGTTCATCCTCTCAAACACATTTTCACCTGGGATAGTGTGACGATGGTTTTTATTGGTTGCATAGCAATTAGATCGGCCAAAGAGTGCGGATTCTCTGGAAATACATTAGGCACCCCTATTCCAAGCATGCTGCACCCCGACTTTTGATGAAGCCCTTGACGGTCACCACGCTTACCTCTCTGTTGAATAAGGTACCCTCAAGCCCGGTTTGTCCCATATCCCATATCCCATATCCCATATCCCAAACCCGTTCATATAGGCATGCAGCTTTCTAAGCACATACCCATGCCAAAGGTGTAGCACGGCATCCTGCAAACTCACCAATGAGGCGCCTGCCGGGCATATGGGGAATTCGTGCTCAGAGCAGCAACAGCATCGTACCGAATGTTGCGATCGCACGCCATGCTCCTCGTGTGGATGATCAAGATCTGAGTGCGCCCCTCCAAATCTGGCAGTCCCATCTCTACCTAATGCATCACCCGCGGCGCGCCAACAGCGGTCGCGTTGATCAGTGCCACCAGTTGCAGTGCTGTCTGTATGTACTACGCATTGCACCATTGATATGGACGATTACTGGAATCGTGTCGCCGGCCCCCCATCGATGAGAGTCGCGAAGTGACACAGACCTGCTTATGAGGGATACGGGTTGCAACACGTCAGGCCGGCAGGCCATTGATGCAAACTATGATAGGAGATGTGTTGAAAATGCAAGAGCGCCACATGGAACACGTGTCCCGTGTTGCGTCACACCTTGCGGTCAATTCGGCCTGGCAGCATGAGCGCAGGGTCTAAAGTGTTATCACACCTTGCGGTCGATTCGGCCTGGCCGCATGAGCGCAGGGTCTAAAGTGTCATCGCACCTTGCGGTCGATTCGGCCTGGCCGCATGAGCGCAGGGTCTAAAGTGTCATCGCACCTTGCGGTCGATTCGGCCTGGCCGCATGAGCGCAGGGTCTAAAGTGTCATCGCACCTTGCGGTCGATTCGGCCTGGCCGCATGAGCGCAGGGTCTAAAGTGTCATCACACCTTGCGGTCGATTCGGCCTGGCCGCATGAGCGCAGGGTCTAAAGTGTCATCACACCTTGCGGTCGATTCGGCCTGGCCGCATGAGCGCAGGGTCTAAAGTGTCATCACACCTTGCGGTCGATTCGGCCTGGCCGCATGAGCGCAGGGTCTAAAGTATCAGGTCGATTCGTCGCCATGATCACCTGCGCTGATGTCAGATTAGCAAAACGCATCTCAGTAGTCAGAGGCAAGCAAAAAAGTCAGAACACAATGCTTGTTGGAGAAAGAACGTTGCGTTTGCATCCTAATGTTTGAACTCGAGGCATCTCGTAACCATCGGACAGCCACGATGTTTATTCACAGAGCCCCCATGCAGAAAATCAAGGGTCACAGAGCACACATGCGGAAGATCAAGGGTCAAAGAGCGCCCCTGCTGCGGACCAAAGGTTCGCCTCAGCGTGATGGCGCCTGTGAAGGCCACTTGTGTTTGAGTTTCCGCTACAAGCTCTGGCAGGGCTCGCCCGCTCACGCTCGCGAGGACGCACAGCAGTTTGCGGCGCAATGGAAGCAGACATCTGTTCAGAGCCTGAGCGCAGGGTCTTGCTTCGGGCACACCTTGATGTTCCCTCGGCGATCAAAGCCATCGAGCTGGTTGAGAAGCTCCAACATTGTGCGCTGTACCTCATGATCGCCGCCTGCGCCGTCGTCGAAGCGCTGCCCTCCGAAAGCGTCCACTTCGTCGAAGAATATGATGCAGGACTTGCGCTGACGTGCCATCTGGAAAATCTCACGAACCAGTCTCGCACCTTCCCCGACATACCTGCCAGTGGGATCCGGCGTCCTCACCTAAGACCTTCACTGCCTTGTCCCCAGGGAATTTCTCAAGGGCACACCACCAGACCAGAAACAGTTCGTTGAAACCGAGGAATCCTCTTCCATCATGACTGTTTCCCATCCGCACGAAATAGTAGAGTCAAGTTTTGAGTACTTTCCCCCCAACATTTGCATTATGTTTCAATACAGAACGCATTTTGGGCAATTGTCCCTCAGTGCAGCGGACCCAGGCTCGTGGGAAGCGCGGCTCCCACCCAGCTTGTCCCTACCCAATCCCTGGCGTGTCGCTGCAGCTCCCACCCCGTCCCGGTCTTACACCGCTCGTGCATGATTTGACTGAGGAATATTTCATTCGTGGTAATGATTGTATACATGGTGGGTTGATTTCTTCCATACTTCTCTACGAGGATGGCTCGCCACCCAAAAATCCGGGGCTATGAGCGTTACTGAGCGGTGACACATCAATGGACTTGTACGGGGGAAGGGGAGGGAGTGGCCATCAAAGATGATTGCCACCGTAATGACACAAAGATGATTGCCACCGTAATGACACAAACATGATTGCCACCGTAATGACACAAAGATGATTGCCACCGTAATGACACAAACATGATTGCCACCGTAATGACACAAAGATGATTGCCACCGTAATGACACAAAGATGATTGCCACCGTAATGCACAAACATGATTGCCACCGTAATGACACAAAGATGATTGCCACCGTAATGACACAAACATGATTGCCACCGTAATGACACAAAAATGATTGCCACCGTAATGACACAAAGATGATTGCCACCGTAATGACACAAAGATGATTGCCACCGTGAAACACAAAGATGATTGCCACCGTAATGACACAAAGATGATTGCCACCGTAATGACACAAAGATGATTGCCACCGTAATGACACAAAAATGATTGCCACCGTAATGACACACAGATGATTGCCACCGTAATGACACAAAGATGATTGCCACCGTAATGACACAAACATGATTGCCACCGTAATGACACAAAGATGAATGACACAAACATGATTGCCACCGTAATGACACAAAGATGATTGCCAAATTACACAAAGATGATTGCCACCGTAATGACACAAAAATGATTGCCACCGTAATGACACAAACATGATTGCCACCGTAATGACACAAACATGATTGCCACCGCAATTACACAAAGATGATTGCCACGTAATGACACAAACATGATTGCCACCGTAATGACACAAACATGATTGCCACAACACAAAGATGATTGCCACCGTAATGACACACCGTAATGACACAAAGATGATTGCCACCGTAATGACACATGATTGCCACCGTAATTACACAAACATGATTGCCACCGTAATGACACAAAGATGATTGCCACCGTAATGACACAAAGATGATTGCCACCGTAATGACACAAAGATGATTGCCACCGTAATGACGCAAGGACACCTCATGCATGAATCATGCAACTCACTGAACTCGTGAGTAATCGAGAAATGATACCAACAAGAACGCTATTTTGCATACGCCATTTGGTCATTAAGTTGTACCGTCATCATAGGATTTGATGTGCATGGTGCCATACTTTTGTACGAGCTCGCTCCCTATGACGCGAATGAAGCATGCATCCGTGCGGTTAGCCACCGCACGCGCCTGCCGCCATCATGCACCAGCCGAGCAGCTGCCCAAAAGTGAATACAGCAACCGTTATGATCATCCCTTCCTCAAGAGATACGCCGCTGAAGATTCTTAGCAGTGCGAAAGAGCTCACATGGCATGGGCGTGGCAACATCGTGAAATTGCAGAACAAAAATCAGTCGCCCCACTCCGATTACAACGTATCAGTTTGATAAGCAAGGTGGCTTTCATGAGTGGGTCTAAGCTGGAGATCATAGGCTAAGCATGCCTGCGGATCTTTGTGCTCATCCTCGCACCAGTTCCCTCGTCAGCCGGTCATCAAGCTGCAAGCATGCCTGAGAAATTCGATTTGTCTGCTATGTCTACCCACGTCGGAGCTGGCAGGCTTCGGTGTACACTTCAGGAATTTCATCAGGATTCTTTGGAGCTTGGTGGAGGTCGACGCCCCCTATGCCCCGCGGAGCAACTTCTCTCTTCTTTGTATGTGTATATGATATTCACACTTCCGCCTTGTCCGCATTTGTGTTTTTGAAGTTCCGACAAGAACCGCCCGAAAACTGAGAGTGACGCGGTGGCGCCCGAGGTCAGCATTTCAATGGAGCATTCAGCACATCCGTCATCTGCTCTGTGTGGAACACTTTCGCTCAGAGGAAGCTAAGGGATACCCCACGTACCACCAAAGTTTTGCCTGTGCCCGGGGGTCCATATAGCAGAACACCCTTCGGCGGATCGATGCCGAGCTTCACAAACTTCTCCGGGTGCAGCAGCGGGAGCTCGACCACCTCTCTCAACTGCGAGCAAGGAAAAGAGTTATCAGGGACAAGGAGATTCAGGGCGAGGAGCTTCTCGGTGGATACCCCGAGCCATGAAACCTATTTGGCAGAAATACAATCTTGGGGCGAAGACGCTGTACTCTGGTGGGAATTTGGGGGTATTGAGTGCTGGACTTGAATTTGGGCGAACTTTCTGGACAGGAGCGCTGACGTTTGATTCGGAATTTGTCCTGGGAATCGATTCGCAAAGCCAACGAGCGTGATTTGCTAGGAGCTCGAGTGAGAATAAAGACCTTTTCGATTTGTTCTCTATCGCCGCCCACGTCACTGTACGTTACGTCAGGCTTCTCCTCGACGGTCATCATGGTCACTGATGGGTCAATTCTCGCAGGTAGGGGTATTTGAATCTGATGCTTGTTCCGATCGATTCTGCTCAACAGTCCCATAAAAATAAAAAAACAGCAACAGAGGCAACAGCAACAGGAAAAGATTGGGAATGCCGTGAAAAAAGAAGGTGAGGAAAACGGTGCGAGCGCACCCGACGCGCATGCCTTCTTCGACATCCGTAGGTGACAGCTTCTCACCAAGTCCCACCACGAACTGCAACAGCCTACATTCGCTTGTTGTCGAGGATTGAAAAAGCAAAAGTTTGGCACACTATGACAAAGCTAACTCATTTAGTCCACACGGAGATCTACGAAACCAAGCCTTTGGGCATCAAAAACATTGGCGGCGTGTACTTTGAGAAGCAGAGATAAACAAACAGAGTGACGTGCGGCGTTCAATCGGACAAGCACCTTCGCAACTTGCTTGACGTGAACCACGTATTTCGTATCGTCACAGTCGGGATTCACGATCTTGGTGCAACGCGCTACCTGCTCGTGGTTCCAAATTTTGCAATTAGCACTCCCTTCAAGCAATTGAACAGTCCCTTACGTGGGGAGAAAGTACACGCAGGAATCTCTTCCCTGACAACGCAAAGCTTTTAAGTTGACAGGTGGCTCACGCTGGCGTAAAGAGCACATAAGCAGGAAGTTTGCTATGGAAGAACCTTCAACCTGCAGTGGCTGAAACTCTTGTAAAGCTTGCTTGTCTGCCACGAAGTCCCATTGGCTTGGATGCGCAAGTCCGGTGTCCGACTCGCGTACACCTGTTGGTGGTTAGCGCGTTAGCTTTGAGGCAGAGTGACAGCAGCTTTTAAAACCCGAACGCACCAAACACGCGTGTTTGAGAGTCGGAACAACGGCGCAAACGTCGCACCGCGAAGTACATTGACCTTATTCTCCACGTCAGACACGTCTTTTTCGACCGCTTTGATTCTCGAGGAATACGGCCCAAGACCCTGCATAAAAGGGCCAAACTTGCTTGCATGAAAGCGCAGCTTCACCCCCGCGCGTTTTGTGGGACAGAGTCTTTGAAATAACAAAACAGGGAAAGCTGTAACTCACGTAGGTTTTCAGTAAAGCAATATCATCTTCGTCCAATTCAGGAGGAGACTTTTCAGTATCTTCCATACCACTCGCGTATGTTGACGTTGTTTGACTGTTGTAGAGCTCGAGGGAAAAGAAATCGGAGGGGAAGATTTCAGTGTCCACGGAGATGAGACGCCGAACCCACAACGTGGCTTGCCGCGTGGAAAACGTATCTGTTTCCTGGGGTCTGAGAGACTGTTTGAAGCAGTCGAGGTTGCAAAAGTTGTTGAAAATGTGAGCTGATTCCACGCTGACGACTGAACCAACTGCCGATCTCGAGTTATTACAACACTCACTGATCTCTCAACTGGATACGTTATTCTAAACTTTGCACGTTCCACGACCGCCCTGTAACGCAATATCGAATAGATCTTTCCGTGGCAATCCTGCGACGCTGTGAGGTGCTGTTGAAACTCTTGCTGTGAAGTGTGAACTATCCCTATCGCGAAGGGTCCACCCGACCGCTCGTCAGCAAGATCACGGGGAGCCCAATCTTGCCACCCCCACTGTAAGGGGGGGGCACAGTGGGTCTCCTGTCTGTCACCCCTCAGCCCGATGTGTCACCAGTGTCCGTTGTCACGTTTGTCACGGTGTGCTATAAAACACCTATCTCAATATTTTATATCATCTTAGTATCCGAGAACACCCGCCCCTGCGAGACTGTTCTGCACACACGCATTCGAGCATATATATCGACATATATATATCTCACTTCTTGTCAGGTTATCGGCCACCACTTGTGGGTGTTCGTTTGTTGCTTTGGATCCCTGGAGGGCGAACCGAACTTCCTCGAATCCGCCGCACACCGACGGCAACTGACGTCCTTACGGCGCGACTATAACCAGACCTCGGCCACCGTTGAAGATCGCGGCCGAGTCCAAATTTTATCGGCCACCACTTGTGGGTGCTCGTTGCTTACTTTTGATCCTTGGAGGGCGAACCGAACTTCCTCGAATCCGCCGCACACCGACGGCAGTTGTTTCGTCCTTACGGCAGCGACTATAACCAGACCCCGGCCACCGTTGAAGATCGCGGCCGAGTCCAAAATTTTTATCACCAAACCGTGGACAATTTGGGCTACAGTTGAGCCCGTTTGTTTTTACGCATTTTCAAACATTACCGATTACGTGCTTCCAGTTGTTATGGTTTCCAACCGCCGAAGCCCTCGACCTGTGGTGGAGTCCCTCCGCTCCGCGCGTGCCGCCGCGGCTGCTTCTGGTACCCCTGCAGCAAGGTACGGTATCGGTTGCGCTAATATTCTGATAAATCGATTTATCAGAATATTAGTATCAATCGATAACTTTTTTTTGAATATCAGAATATTGACTATTGATTGATATATGAAGTCGAAAAATCAGAATCGATCAATACCATGCCTAAATAAATCGGTATCAATTGATCGTTGGCGTTGATTAATCACAATCGATTGATTGCTACATTGAAATCGCAGTATCGATATCAGAATTGGGTATTGATAATCGATCTCCCATGACACCTAAAAACGAATTGTATTGGGTCAATCCACAATGGCATTGGATCGATCGCCGTTGTAGGCTGACCGTGTGCAGTACACCTTTTATAAGGGGGCAGGGCTCCAGGCCTAGCTCTACTCAAACTCCAAATCGATCATGGGCAAACGTGGGCGTGGCGCTGTGCGGTCGAAGGCAAGTTCCGGTGTGACCCTGTTAGCTCAAGGAAAAGGGCGTGTGAAAAGAACTCAACTGTCTCCCTTTGATCCAGCCGGCAGTGACGATAACGTGTATGTAGTTCGTGAAATCAAGGCAGAACGCCTTAATTAAAGGCTGCGCCCCCCAATGGCTAATAGGATGGCAAGGTTATACGGATAGGGAAGACACCTAGGAACCCATAGAAAATCTTGCTGGTTATGAGGTCGAAATCCGCGAATTTCGTGAACGCAAGAAGCAGGAGATTTCGGAGGTGGAGGCTGAAGAGATCGAACGCAAAAAACAAAAGAGAGAGCAAGAGGCAGCAGAAGCGATTACCGGTAATCACTCTCTCTTCCCCGTTCCGTAATTGTTACGCACTCCGTCCTTCGTTCTGAGCCGCGACTACGTGGCTCCGATATTATTCTCCGTCGATGGAGGGGTGGGATCCCTCGGTGTTTTTCGGGGCTAGCGTATTGAGACTTTTGGCTCATGCTTCTCGCTCGTTGCGTGGGGTGCTCGTAGATGATGGTTTCGAAGATGGTTATGGTGGCAAGCGGCGTTCTGCGGTCTGGAAGTACTTCCAGATCCAGATTGACGAGGCGGCTAAGAAGATTATATATGTTCGGTGTACGCTGTGTCCACAAGGCACCAAGGCGGCGCATTACTGTGGGAATACCACGAATCTGCGAGTGCATTTATCCTCTTGCCACAAAAACGAATATTGCCAGCTCATTGCAGCAGACTCTAGTGACATAGTGGACTTGTCAGCGCACGGAGAATCCGAGGGAACACAAAGCACTATCGAAGCTTTGGTGCCAGTGGTGCGTGCGTCACAATGTATTTTCAAAACTTTCACTTTTATGATGATGTATTCTCTTGTATTTTTACGCAGCTTTTTCATAATGTATTTTTAGTATACTGTATTCTCTTGTATTCTTACGCAGCTTTGTTCATTTCTTTTCGCAGATCACTCCTGAAAAACGAGACGAGCTCCATAAGCTCATCAGTCTGTGGCTTGTGCGATGTGGGCGACCCTTGAGCTTGCCTGAGAATGACCAAGAGTTCCGAGATATATTTTACTGCCTGACCAAAGGACAGTACGTCCCCCCCACGTATAACCTTGTCGTCCAGAACATCTTAAAGCTGTCCGTTGAAGGCAAGGAGCGCCTAGTGCGGAAACTGAAGGCATTACTGGAAGAGGGCATTCTTCCAAGCATCGGTGGCGATATCTGGTCACACGGCGGCATAAGCATCTTCGGTATTATGGTGTATTTCGTGGACCGTAATTTCGAGTACAACGAGCTTCTCTTAGCAGCGATTCCTTTTTCGGACGTTCGCCACACAGGTCCTGAGTTGGAGAAAGCCACGAAAGTGGCTTGCGCCGATGTTGGCCTTGGTGAATACAACGCGGAGCTTGGACGAGATGCAGTGGACACAGTCAACGAGTATGTTCATGCTTCATGCTCTGACAACGCCAGCAATATCGTAGCTGGTTGGAAGTTCTTCGATGGCCACGAATGCTCGGACCACACCATTGCCCTCATAGTCCTGGCGTTCTTGGAACAAGTTGCTGTGAGAAAAGTGTTCACCAAATTACGGGGAATGACCACCCACTTCAACCACTCCGTGATTGGCTCCAAGTTGCTGAGACAATGCCAGAAACGCCATGAACTGACTGAGTCTAAGCCGCCGCAAGGCAACGACACTCGCTCTGGTTGGGGGGGTGCTTGTAAGCAAGCCACGTGGTACTACCATAATCAGGTATGCATCACTCTGCACTTCGTTGCTCCTTTGCGTGGCATCCTCGCTTGTGTCAAGGCGGTGTCAAGCATTCTCCACGCACCCCTTGTAGATATACGTTTATTTTGTGTGCGTTGGGGTGCGCGCGTCGTGGACACAGACGGCGATCCAGATGTACGACGTGGAGAGTCCTGTGAGGGCGGCCACTGCTGCTCCTAATCCTGACGGCAGCGCATATAAAGAACACTAGCTCTTGATCCACGAGTGGGACATCGTGCGTGAGGCGATGTACATCCTCTCGCATGCCAAGGTTGCGGTGGACATTTTGCAATCGACCACAACCGTGACGGCCAACCTTTTTTTGCCAGTTGCAGGGCGTTTGGCATATCACTGTCACCAGGACACCCCCTTGAAATACGAGAACCGCCAAGTGCTCATACAAAACGAAGATGTCAAGGCGGCGAGAGAGCTCATGTACAAGGCGTGCTGTACGCGGTGGTTTAACAACTTGCAAGATTGTAAGTTGGAAGACTTTGCGGTGGGAACGTTCCTGGACCCACGTCATAAGAACTTCAAGTTCAAGTACATGGAGCGGTTTATGAGAGGTATCGATGCCTGACCTCCTGCATCTTGCGAATATGTAATGTGACTTGCTATATACATAGCAGACTTGTATTTTTGCCAAGCGGGAAAGATATATTGGCCGTAGTTTGAACTAGTATTTGTGGGAGTGTGTTCGCCTTGTACGTAGGCGAGCTCACTGTGAAGCAGGTGGAGGCATGGGTAAAGAACATCTATGAGAAGGACTGGAAGGTTGCACCCTCCAAGGATGCCACGGATGAGCCTAGTGCCAAGAGACCGAAAGGGATTGAGAAGGTCTCCCCGGTGGTATCTTTTTTCGGTGACTCTGACGATGAGGATGAACATCCTACGCCTGCTGCAAGTGCGGCGGGAGGTGCAGATGAGGGTGTAGATGAGTGGCTTGCATATATGGCGCTACCTGAGGCGAAAAAAGATGTCGATGTGCTTAAGTGGTGGAAGAAAAACGAGTCTGAGCTTCCCGCACTTTCTAGGATGGCGAGACAATTCTTGGGTGTTCCAGCCTCCACTGCAGGTGTGGAGCGAGCGTTCTCTGCTGTCACATTCATGCACTCAGATTTGAGAAAGAATTTACGTGAGGGGACAATCCAACACTCCCTTATGGCTGCAATGAATTAGATATGTGAGAGAACTCTAGCTTGTCGTCGGGTGCCATAGATAAAGTGTGGCCTCCTAGTCTGCCTGTGTAATTTTGTATTGATATTATTGATAGTATTGATAATCAGCAACTTTAACAGTGATATCAGTATTGATTGATAGCATAGTGTACTTAATCAAAATTGATTGATAGGGCCTTTGTAAAAATCAAAATTGATTGATTAGAATAGGTAATAAATCAGAATTGATTGATAGAGCAACCGGAAAAATCAGAATTGATCAATCGTACTTGGCAATATATCAGAATTGATCGATAACCTCTAGACCAACCGATACCGTACCTTGCCCTGCAGGTTCCGCACTCCCTGGCTCTGCGGCCCCTTCTCCTCAGAGGGGTTCCCGCACGCCGGGACGAGATCCCGATCCGGTGGTGCGCATGTCCGCGCTGATCAGCAAGCCGACGTTCATCTCGCTGGCTGCCACCTCCGCCGATTTTCATCGAGATGCCTCGGTCTGGGAGTCCACCCCAGTCCGAGCATCACAACAGTATGAGTACGCCGAGAAATTGGACTACGCCTTCACCTACGGTGAGGAGCTCGTGAAGGTCCTCCGCTCCCATGGCTTCAAGCCGCAGAAGGGGTACACGCTCGACGGCCAGGACTCCGAGACCGACTTCGCGGTCCTTCTTGGGAATCTTCGCCACGTCCTGTCCCCCATCTCCCACTACGAGTACGACAAGCTCTTCGACCTGGAACACGAGTACCTTGAGTACCACTGGTCGCTGAACGAGCTCATTTTCATCATCCTCAAGGGCGTCCTCAACGGTACGGCTCTGGCGCTCTACCAGGAGTCCGCTCGAGTCCACCCACGCGATGGACGTTGCGCCTTGCAGCGCCTACGGTACCATGTCGAGGCCTCCACGGACCCCGACACTTTTCGCTTCTGGACGAAGCTGCGAGACACGAAGATTGACGAGACCGCCGACCCCGCCCCGCAGCTCACGGTTCTCCGCGTCCTGGGCGACAAGCATCACCGCCTTCATCCGAACTATGACGACGCTGGGCGTGTACAAGATCTTCAGCACGTCCTCAGCCGGTCAGCGGCGAGCTCCCCACACGTGTCCCCACTTTATCTGGTGGTGCTACGTGAGCTCGCCGCTGGCCACAGGTTTACATTTTCCACCCTCGCCCTCCGCATTGCCACGGTGTGGCAGACCGAGGGGCACCTCTCCCGCCTAGCCACTCCTCCATCTTCGGGCGCTGGTGGTGGCAGGGCACGGGCGGACGGAGCCGGTGGTGCTACGTTTAACGCCGTACGCACTCGCGGCAACATCGTCAAGCCCGTCGGAGATTGGAAGCCGGCCCAAAACCCCCGTATCCCCCACTTGGTGTGGGAGGGGGTCGGCTTCCCGTGCATTTCATGCTTCCACTTTTGGGGCGTCACCGATGGACACCTCGCCACGGAGGGGGTGTGCCCCTACGCATGCACCGCATCGTTCGCACCTTCGAGGGCACCGCCCGAGGCTCCGAAAGCTCCGAAGCGCCCTACCGTCGCTGCCTGGGCTCAGCCCGTCGGTGGTGCACCTCCTGCCGCAGCCCCATGTCCCCCGTGGACCTCCGAGAGCCGTGGCTCACCTTCATTACAACATGCGGCTGTGGACGGCGATGGCGGCGATGGCGACGATGGCGCGGCCGCATTCCCGTTCCGCCCTTTGCTCGATCGTGACGAGCCGGGGCCCATGCCCAACACCTCCGTGGACGACGATGACGCCGATTGGCCGGCTCTCCGCTCCGTTCCGTGGATCCCGAAGTTCTAGGGTGCATCGACATCCGGCTCGGCAGCAAAGCAAGATTGAGTTTCAGCATCACAGTTCGGAAAGGACCCTTCTCCATGCCTGCACGGTTTGTGATTGACTCTCGAGGGAGCCGAACTCTTTAGATTTAGTTAGCGACAGACTTTTGGACATCTTGGGATGGCACATGCCGGACTGCTCGGGCCAATTTGGCTCCTAGACCCTGCAGTGCTCCTGTCTCTTTGCCTGGTGACACCTCAACCCCACGGGGTGAGGTGGTGTCACGGGGAGCCCAATCTTGCCACCCCCACTGTAAGGGGGGGGGCACAGTGGGTCTCCTGTCTGTCACCCCTCAGCCCGATGTGTCACCAGTGTCCGTTGTCACGTTTGTCACGGTGTGCTATAAAACACCTATCTCAGTATTTTATATCATCTTAGTATCCGAGAACACCCGCCCCTGCGAGACTGTTCTGCACACACGCATTCGAGCATATATATCGACATATATATATATATATATCTCTCACTTCTTGTCACAAGACCCGACCGCACGTGTCGGTTGTACAACTCGCGACGAGACGCACCTTCGATTGAAAGATTCCACAAGGGGAGTAACTACAGTACCCTATCCCCATGTCTTGTCACTAGCGTAGCAGGGGGAAACCGGATTTCTTAACACTCCGACTGTGATCCGCCCAACCCAGGCGTGAGCTCACTTGTTTCGCCCAAACCTCATTTTCGCCGCCTAAAATTCGGACGCAACACAGAATTGCTTGCTCTGAAAAACTCGATTGATGTGCGTGTATATAGGTCCTTTGCGGAGCGCTGCATTTTTTTCGCATTTTTTCCCGAATGGAGGCTTCGGTCCGAACATTCTAGCCCATCGCGAGCTAAAATGTCCGGACCGATATTCATTTACGTTACGTTGACGTTTGCGCGCAAGTCATGTTTACTATTCATATTACTATTTCACATCTCGCATACAACATTTCAACGGTTTATCCTCCTGGATGATTGGTTTCCTTAAACAAATACACTTGCAGAAGCTTTCTGTGGCCATGTCTTGGGCATCATTCTTCCAAGGAAGAATGATGCTCAAGAAGGAAGAATGATGCCCAAGACATCATTCTTCCTTGGAAGAATGATGCTCAAGACTGGACCGCAAAATTCTGAAGTTTTGGAGGCGAATGAAGAGCCCATCAAGGCCCATTTGCGCATCATCGATTTATTGATATATCGTTTATCTGTTTTGCAATATACAACGGTTGTGGGATATTTGCTCCGTTTTTCTTGTTTTCCCCGCTGAATCAAGTGAGTAGCTCACGCCTGGGTTTGGTGGATCAC
This sequence comes from Cymbomonas tetramitiformis, assembly GCA_001247695.2. Taxonomy (NCBI): domain Eukaryota; kingdom Viridiplantae; phylum Chlorophyta; class Pyramimonadophyceae; order Pyramimonadales; family Pyramimonadaceae; genus Cymbomonas; species Cymbomonas tetramitiformis. The sequence continues at coordinate 1,163 of LGRX02026952.1, read as the reverse complement.
AGTGTTAAGAAATCCGTAAGAAATCCGGTTTCCCCCCCTGCTACGCTAGTACGATAGTTACTCCCCTTGAAGATTCTAGAGCGTTATTGCTTATTAGCTTCGATGCTTCATAATTGCTTTATATGTATAGGGGATACGAACATGTGGGGAAAATCGAGAAAAAAATGGTGTTGGTAGTGAAAGCTAGTTTTTAAGCTCGCGCGGTGAGGCGTGAGGCGGGGCTGCGCGAGCCATACATGAGGCGCGCGGGCGGGCGTGATGATGAGTGACACACTATTCGATGAAAATGATATTATCATATGTCATTTTTGGATTTATATATATTTCAAAAAAATCAGGGTTTAGTGATATTTATGCGCGAAATAGGGATACATAAAGGCAACACGGTAGAAAAGTGCAGTATGCGTACAATGAAAACACCGAAATATGCATACATGTATCATTCTTTATTCAAATGTTTACGAGTAGAGTACTTTTCACCCTATACCGTCGAGGCATGACTGATACTATCAGTCAGGGCGGTCGACAAATCCTACTATTTTAATCATCATTCTCATCTTCCTCATCTGCATCATTCTCTTCTTCCTCAGAATCGGCAGTGGCCGCTTCCTTGCCCTTCGCCGTCGGTTCGCTCTTCTGTTTTGGCTTCGTCTCGGCGGCCTGATCGGGCTCGTTGTCGAAATTGATCAGCCGTTGCTGCGCAGAGCTGACCATGAACTGGTCGTGGTCGAAGCCGATCGCGTTCATACCACACCTCATGGCGGCCATGGACGTCGAGCCGACGCCGCGGCAAGCGTCGAGAATCCAGTTGAGTGGATGGCCGTTCTCATCCATCTTGCCCGGATTGTCACCGAGCATGTGGCACTGGATCAGCTCCATCAACAGAGCTTGGGGTTTCTGATGGTTATTCACGGCTTTGTTGTCGCGTTTGAACATCTGGTGCACAACCGGGAAGCCGCGCAAAAGTGACGCGCGGCTCACACGTTCACCTTCTCCAGTATCAAAGTTGAACATCCCCTCCGGCTTTTTAGTAGACTCCCCCTGGGCATCGCTCTTTACATGGTACCCCAGGACGCCACATTCAACGTCATTGTAGCGCACGGTCCTGTTGGGGTTCATGTTCACGTTCTGCTAGTGCCAGAAGAACCGCTCCGCGCGGCCGG